>JAOTRN010000041.1:16889829-16912822 GCA_028566695.1 Bagroides melapterus | reverse complement strand
AACAAAATTTGTACTACAGATAATATGGTGCCTAAGACTTTTGCACAGTACTGTACATGATTGTCTCACCAGGAGAACTATTTGTTGTAATTCTTTTATGTTAAGAAACATGTCACCATTTGGAAACAAAGTACCTAAAGTCCTGAGCAATCTCTCTCTTATTGTCTCTTTCTTTCTCACTCAATGCCATTTTCTTACATCAGTGTATTTCTTAGCAACACTGATGCAAGCAGTGATCACTTCCTGCCAATGACTACTGTTTCTCAATGCTGTGTTTTCAGAATGTGAGGTATCCAATGCCACCTAAAAACAATGCCTCTATGCACTCTGGCTTGAAGCACTCTTAACATACTGCTCTGATAATTACTCACACAGCCATTTCCTTCTGAATATTTAAGGCAGTTGATTTTTCCTTCGGTCTGACGGACTGACATTGGGTTGAGAATAATAGATAAAAGAGATGTGTTTTAAGCTGCATAGAAAAAACAAAAACATTACACAGATAAAGAAGACAGCACTGAAATGAAAATACTAAATTTCTACGTAATTGTAGACAAAGATAGAGTTAATTTTTATAGTTTTGAGTATGAAACAGCTCTCTGTATTCCCCTTCAAGAGTTCTCATGAATTCATGATTATACAGAAGTAGCAATGAGACACAATACATGATAATTACACATATAATAGTGATGTATGAATGGACGTCACTACAAACGAATAATGTTAAATCTTTCAGAACTGTAAAGATTATGAGTCTCTGTCCCATCAGTATGAATTTTTGTGTTTGTTTGTTTTTCTGTGATTTATTTTCTTTGTTTCAAAGATGCTTTTTTTATTTGTTTGAAAATGTTCTTCCTAATATGAGCATCATAGACTAATGGACCTTGGGTACATATATATTTTATAAACAACCTTTCAACGTCATAAAATGAGGCGTGGTGAACTTCCTCTCTCTGTTCATTGTCTCATAGCATTAGATTCAGGATTATATTGGTTGTAGCACTTCCTTTGTCTTTCTGGAGTAATGTAATGATTTTATGATTCATATACTAACTATTACACATCGTAGTGGTCACTGGTGCACACAGAATATAAATTATCTTCTGTGTATGTTAAACATTTTCCTAGAACATCATATAAAATGTGAATCAGACTACAAACCCACATCCTCTGTAAATTCCCCTGGAAATTTACACCAGATCTGTTGCAGTAAAAGAAGAGTCAAGTAGTGTGCATGTGCACACATACACACATACATATATATATATATATAGTATATACAGCGTGCACATCTTAAGCCTCCTCCCATTGGCCTCACACAGTGGGATGTCTCAGACTGACTCAGACTGGAAGAACGAGCAGCCTGGGAATGTGAGAATGGAGACTTGGTAGCTCAAGCAGCAGTAAAGCTCACAGCCTCAAGCAATATTTCAGGAATAAGCCCAGGAATAAACCAGCAGAAGTTACAAACATTAATCCAAATTGTGGTAAACACTTGCTGTTAAAAACAAATAAACAGCACATTCCTACACTTAAATATTAACAACAATCAATATTATATGTATATATGCATATATACATATATACATCTTGCTGTGAAGTGCAGCAACAGCACCAGGCATGTTAAAAATTTAGGTGTATAAATATATTTTATTTTTGCTCTAATAAAATCATGTAAGGACAGGAAATGGTGCCATTTCATTATGACTCATTCTGTGCTCATGAGAACACTGATGTTACCCAAGCTGAGACTAAATGTGGAAGCCCACAAACCAAAATGAAGAGAGCTGTTAGGGTGGGTCTTTCACACCAGGTCAAGTTAATAAGCCTTTATTAACATTTAAAAGCAAAAGAACATTGTGCCATGCCTGAGAGTGAAACAGGGTACAATAATAATCAAAATCTAGCCAGAATAGCTAGAGAACTCTATACGGTATACAGAGTATACGGAGTAGCACGATTGTAAGACAAAGGATTCTGTTTCTCAGCCATGTGAGAGATCTGGATATAAATGATGATTGTGCTGAGTGAAACTTTGTCAAATGTTTACTGAGTGACACTCAAGAGATGAACGACTGAAGAGTAATAAATATAATAAAACCCATCTGTTGGCTACATAAAGTGAAATAAACTCTTACACAGAGGGAAAGTATTTTCACTCAGTAAATTCTGTGTGAGTTTCCCACCATGCTGCCACCGTACACTAATGAGGCCCTGAAATGAAGAAGACGGGGAACCACAGCACAGTAGGGGGTCAAACAACAGTCTGGATGTGTGTGTTTGATTGTGTATGTGTCGTGTCAAACAGTGGGTTATAAATCCTCTCGCCAGCAATAAACAAGACATTGAAAGAAATAAATCAGCCACTCTCTACATAGTCTTCATGTCATCATTTAACTCAACAAATTATAGCATCAAGAACACACATTTGCTCTTTATTTAATACTATTATGGTTTACACTCTGATGGCCAGCAGAAGAAGTGAGAGAAGAAAATGAATGAACGAATATTATGGGTCAGACTTCTCAAGACTACGTAGCTGTTTTTTTAGGTGCAAATGGCTGACAAGTCTGGAGCCGTGTCTGGAGCGTCATCTCACTGTAATGTCATCTGCAGGCGAGCTTTCAGCTGCCAGTGAGAACTTCCAATCTATCTCTGTCCACATTCTGTCCACTCCCCAGAGACAAATGAACAAATATTGTTCTTCAGTCCCAGAATGTATAAACAACTCTCCCAGATAAGGACAATTCTGTTCCATTCTATAATGACAACAACAACAATAATAATAATATATCCTATTTTTAAATTATACACTACAAGCAGATTTTTAAAGTTTCTTTCATCCTCTAGGATAATTGTGTCCACATTAGAAAGTGTTCAGTGTTTTTTCAAATGTAGTGTCTAGCTCTTTTACATGTTTTGTCCTCTGCCATATGGTTTAGCTAATTCTGCTTATCCTGAGCAGTTGGGAAATCTTGTAGAATCACAGTGAGGACATTTACAACATCCACAACTGAAATCTTGTAAAAGTGTAAATTTTATCATTCAGATTACCTCAACAGACTTCAAGCAGCACCATTAGATGAGTGTTATCAGACAACAGATACTTGTGACAAAGATAGAGGCAGAAAAACAAGCCTTAAGAAAAGTGAAAACACACACACACACACACACTACAGAAATGCTTTAAAGCAGGGTGAGGTAGTAAACATCACAGAGATAAGCTATAAGATGACAGTCTGTGATTCCCCCTCCTTTAGCTGAGGAATGGACCCAAACACAAACATGTTCCGCTGGAATGTGAACACAATTTTTCCACAAAAGAATCTTTGTAGAAATCATGACGTCTGAGATAACAGACAAGTCTAAACTAAGCCATTCTAAGCCTGATTCTCTATCATAATGATACTGTTGTGTTCCTTCTTCTCTTCTATTTTTTTAAAATGGTATTTGCAAATATTTACCTTTTATTATTTTTTATTGATTAACAAATTATGTGAATAGGTTATGCGTGCACACAGTATTATGTGAAGCAACATAACTTTTTTCTGCTTCTGGGGTATGCGATGCAGAACTCCCCTTGATCTACTGTAGATTGCAACGCTCTTCCATTGAAGGCTAGCTGAAAGTGGGCAATCCAAGCATTATATACAATATGATGTGCTTCTGGATAGTGTGCATCAGCCCCATGACTCCCTGCTGAACTCTTAAGACGGCTTGAAACAATGCATCCAGTTGTTCTTTCCTACAGCAATTCGTAATTCAGATCATGCAATCATGTAGTTTTTCAGGGCACATCCTGATTTGGCAGTGGCCAAATATTACCATGAGTCTTGACAGTCACTATTAGTCACTGAATCACAGACATTTATTTACATAACCTACTTAAGACTTGTTGAGGAATATTACATCCTGCTCTATCACTAAACAGCTATTCGAAGTACACGTTAAGGGAAATATAATGCTCCTAATGAAGTTCAGTAAGATTGTTATTCATTTCATCACAAAACCGGTAACTGACATTTGTTTATGACGTTTATCCTGTTATTAAACAACTGTCCTTGATTCATAGGTTATCTTTTCTCTCTCTCTTACTGGGTGGAACAACTTCCTGCAGATTTCAAGTGAAAAGGTGAAGGAAGGAAATGTGCCACATAAAGGAAGAAGGCGGTGAAGTCAGCAGCGCTGTGGAGCAGCTTTGCTGATTCACTGGCATCAGAAACATCTGTTTCATTACAGAGTCACAGTCATCTAGGTCCATGAATCCAGCTGTGCATGACTTAGAAAAAGTCCATATCTATGCCTTTTTTTAGTTCAGCCAACATGCAGCATTGATGTCCAAATGTGCAAACAACCACAGAATGCTGAATAAAAAATGTCTATTAGTTAGATCAGCAGACAATTAATAAACAATGTCACATGTCCTATAAAGGTCAGTAGAAGTACAAATCTTTTTTGTCTGCTGACTAAAGTGACCATTTCCTTCCTCTTTACGTCATCACCACATGGCCCAGTGGTTAACTTCTGCAAAGAGAAGTCAACGCTTCATTCGTTATAGTGAGCTAAAAAACATTGACATTTCCTGTCTTTAGACAAATAACTGGCTGAAGGAGCTTAAATCCTAAGCAAACATGGACATAAAGGCAATAACAAGCAATTCAAACCAACCAAAGTCACTTCCCAAACAATTACTTTTGTTCAGCTGGCCTTTTCACATGTATCCTTAACAAAATGAGAAGGAAATTACATCCCTGTATTTAGAACAGTTGCTGATTTTATTTTTTGTCGTTGTTTTTATGTGGTTGTTTTAGTGACAGCAACAAAAAAAAGGCCCTGAAGTGTTGACATAAGACCTGATGTTATAGTAATGTAATTAACATTATCTGATCAATCAAGTTTGAGAATTCATGAGTATGGTGACATAAAAAGACATTAATTTATTTCTAAAGCTCTGTTATAAGAAGTTCTTCAGGGTTATTCAGCTCAACAGGTATCACAGCTCTTTATCAGTTGAAAACATGGGAAATCAAGTTTCATTTCATCTGTTAACCCATGAAACAGGCTAGTTAGATACAAAGCAAGAATCAACCACCAAAACACATTGGTGGTATCAAAATAAGTTTTATTTTAGAGAACTGAGCTGTCAAAATGTTACAAATTTTGCATATAAATGTTGGGAAATCAAGAATTCAACTTATGCATACGTATAAAAGTCACATTCACAGAATAGCTTCGTTTCACCCATTCTAAATAATCAGCACTGAAAATCATAACCACCACTAATAATTAGAATCAGAAGATTACTGATTTCTTTTATACTCATTAAACATTTAATTACACAAGTCATTTAATCAATTAATGCATTTTTCTCTTAAAAGTGTTATTAATATTTTAAGAACCCAGTTCCCAAACTTTAAGAATATGTACTGTAAAATCACAAGGGAATAGTTAAATGTCATACAGCAGAGAAGGAAGCCCACGTAAACAGCAAACACTTATAGTGGAATTAATGACAGGGACTGGATGAACGATCAGCAGTTTGATCTAACCCACATTAACTGAGAGAAAACAGGTTGAATTGGGGAAAAAAAATAAAAATAAAACAAATCTTTTTTTTTTTTTTTTTTAAGGAAAGGTGCATTACACATTTGAATACCATTACAGGCCTGATGAATTACCTAAGAAAGTTCTTTCAAATAAACAGAGAGGGAAATGTCCTTAAAGCTGAGCCAAGTTAGACTAATCAAGCAGGCAGAAAAATCCTGAAACCCTCAAACTACTGAAAACATAGATGACTTGAGCAGATACTTTTGGTAAACTCAACCTGCGTGTCTCTATCCTGAGAATTAGCACCTAGACACTTTGCATGTTATAGCCATAACCACTGTAAGTGCTTGTGTCATTTCATTAAATGTGGACTAACTACTTACACAGGAAAACTAAAACAAATTAAATCTGTCAAAGCCAAAACAGTGTTCTTTGTACTTCAGGCTCAATTAGTATTTTCCCTCCAGTCTGTTATTAGTGAAGAACATGTGCTCCCCCCTAGTGGTGCTAGGAAACATAACAGCAAGTGTGAGTCAAAGGTGTTTAACTCATATTCACAGCTCAAACTGAACAAACTTTACCAAAGGATTATTTCATAGCCCTTCATTAGGTTGGTAGTTTCATTAGATTTTTTTTTTTTTAATTTTACAGAAACAAAAGCCCTTATTTAAATTCCCTTTGTAGGTTCCTGCTGGACGTCATCATCCTGCACATCAGTCATGCTGTGAACATAAAGTAAGACTAAAATAGTAGTGTTTAAATCATGACAGCAAATGTATGTTGGGTTACCAGGCCCATACTATGAAAATTAAATGAATAATAAAAAAAAACTCATAATGGTTCTCATACAATTCACCACCAACAATTGAACTTCCACAGGAACAAATCCAAGAACTATAGAACGTTTACAATAATCTGTGGATTCCCAATTTACAGAACAGGTGAAAACATTGCAAATAAATTTCAGTCAAAAAACCAACTAAATCAAATGTAAACTGTACACATCATTTCAACGCAATATCAATTCACTGATGAACACCGGCTAGCCGTGGTTAATATGAGCCTATAGTTGTATGACTGGTTTTGTAGACTAAGTGGGGCTTGCTTTACCTCAGTGTTTCCTTACTACAGACACTAAATGGCAAAAAAAAGAAAAAAAAATCTTTTGTAGCTGCAAAATCATCCATTCCCCTGTCTCATTTAGTATGAAGCATTATAATTCCAGTTATGCACACAAATTTTGTCAAGATGCAAATTTCTCACATATCAAACTGCAAATAAACAAAAGGAAGTAAAGGTGGGAAACACATGCTGTGTGATCACAGCAGCATCACTGATTCATTAGGGCACTTTACAGATCTTAGTCTCTTGTTAAGACATTTGAGCCCTACCCCAAACCACAGGCCTGTGATAGTAAAACACTGCCTCTTTGTTGATCAGTGCCCTCAAGTTGGATGACTAACTGAACAGTTAGTTTCAAGCCCTCTGCAGAAAAGCATTTATGCCATCATGCCACGTAAGCATTCCCAGTCACAGAGACACAGACAGACAGCGACAGAAGAGAAGCCCTGGGTGGGACACTCAGTGGCGCTCTGAGCCCGTTTTTAACCCAGTTGCTTTCCTGCGTTTCTCAGCCTGGGTTAAAGACTCCAGCTGTTCTGATGAGTCAGCCCCTTTGGTTGAGGGAGAGGCACTGTTTTCAACAAACATGTTTGGAATGTCCTGGCCAAAGTAGATCTTGCTGTTGGCAGCAATGGCCTGATATTTCATGAGCTCCAGATACTCTGGTGTCAGCTTCAGCTACAAGACAAAGAACACAGAACAATGCTTAAAGACTTAAAACAAAAGCCTCCTTCATAGCAGGCCTAGCATCATTTGCATCATACCTGCAGATATAAAAACATGTTCAGGCACCTGCTCAGAGCAAACCTGTTCCTAGTAAATACATGCTAACATGCACCAAATGTTCTGTAGTATAAACAAACGTTTCTACACATGTTGTGGGGGAAAAAAAAAAATCTGTTACCCTATTAGCTTCAGCTGACTTCGCTGCTGTGTAGAACTCAGCATCTGCTTTAGCTTTCTCTCTGGCCATGAACGCGGCATCTGGTGACGGCAATATTGATTAGGCATGTCGATAAGTCGTTAAGTATCCTAAAAGCAACAACATGAAAATAAATCTATGTAGCTTATTACAATAAACTGTTATTCCCACCTTCTATTTCAGATATCTTCTTCTCTGTCTCCTTTTCCATGATTTTCTGCTTGAACTGGATCTCAGCCACTTGAGCCACCTTTTGAGCCTCTGAGATAAAAACAAATAAAAGGAATAAGAAGAGAGTCTCCAAATCAATAAAGCAGTTGATTAATATGTTATCCATACCAATGATAGCCTTCTTTCTCTCAGTCTCTGCCTCCTTCTCCACAACTTTCTGGGTCTGAGATGTGATCAGTAGTCTGGTCTTTTCTGCTTCCCTATAATAGACCAAAGATAGGTACTGAAACAAGGTGCATATTCATAATTATCACAGACAGATGTTCCTGAAACTGTGGCATCTTAGTTCAAAGGCAACAGTTTGGGGGAAGTGTGAGATTCCACTGGCAGGACATTTTGGGTAGTGTTCTGAGAATTAATCATTTAATCATGACCAGAGAATGAATCATTTTCAACTAGCTGTGCACTGTGACACAATGTGATAAAAAAAAATGTGGTGATGTGACATGGGAATGTGAATTTTTCATCATGGGAACCATCATTCTATTGATTATGCATTTAATGCAGTTGCTCTATTTGAACACTAGAGGTCCTGTTCTCACCGAATTAAAATATAAAAATCCTATCCTAATCCTAAAAATCCTAGCTCTGGATCACGACAGGCCGGTATTATTGCTGCTCTTTAGAGCTCGACACCACCACTATTGACATATACACTGCAAAAAAAACATGTTTGTTTTAGAAATAAATAAAAGGCGGTTATATTTTTTTATTCATTCAAATTTTGTTCAAAATCACAAAGCCAGTTCCATGAATTGAATCCACAATTTAAACAGAAATAATTTAGATGAATACCAGACAATAACAGAATACATTACATTTTTTTAAATGTTAAAATACTCACATCAGCTCAAAGTTCCTCCTGATTGCTTCAGGGATTTTAGGCTTGGTAACACGGACTGCCTACAAACAGCAAACAACATGTACAAAGAGCTTGAAAACCTGGATGCTCCAGCAACATTATGAACAGCCATTCTCACTGATCATGTACTGTAGCCTTCAGGTTCAACATAAATCTGACAATCAAAATTTTTTTATTAACATTTAATGGCTTCAGGGAAATAAAGTAAAATGTAATTGATAATTGTTCCTTTATCACAAAAGTAGTCTTAGATGAAGTAGTATTAGTGTAATATTAGATAAAATACATGTACTAACTTCATAAACAACATGCCTGGTTTAACAGTACTTGTTGTATATGAACAGTTCAGTAGATAGCAAAATAGATCAAAACAGGTGCACGAGTTAAAGTAGACTTATATCAGATTAACTTCTAATATACAATTACAAACCCATACCAAAGTTTGATGCTTGCTGAGAAAGAAACAAAGACAAACACAGCTTCTAACCTAATTGCATTCTCAAAACTCTAATACTTCTATGCATCAGTCCCTGTATAAGCTTGTGCAACGCTCTGTGTGTGCATGCACATCTTTCCTAATAATATTTAAACTGTACATTTTCAAAAAAATTGTATATACCAGCTCTCTGAACGTGTACACATTACCCTCCTACACATTGCTCACTCTGTTCTGCTAAGAAGCCAAACTGCACTTTATTGCTCTAATACTGGTTCTCTTTTCAATGACAATGTTCAATCTAATGAAGTTTAATCTAATGACAGCGGGTTATGTGTCAGAAAGCACAAAAGCAAGTTTGATTGGAAAATTCTTGTTGACTTGAAGCAGTTTGCGGAAGAGTCTTTACACAGCCATGTTTCTAAACAGCAAAACAGCTAAACTATTAACTTTAAAGTTTATATAGAGTATACATTATAGGAAAATTAATCAACACATGGGTGGTGAATATTTTCCTGTTACAGCACACCCTGATGTGTTTGATTTTTCTTACAGCATAGCGATTTGTCCATTTCAATTTCTAACTTTTTTTTCCTAACAATTTTAGTTATGTTTAAATGTCTGAAAGTCAGCTGTAAACAATCTTTCCCACATCTTCGTCTTCTCTCTCTCTCAAAGCTAAATAAATGCAGCTTGTACAATAACTAAGAAATTTCAAACCCTGTATGAACTTTCTTTCCCTAAATGTTAAATAAATCTCCTCACAGCTTGCAAGTGCAAAGTCAATGTTTTTTGGTGTTATGTAAGAAGGCTTTTTTATCTGCTTATTTTTAGCTTTAAATTGTGTAAGCCTCTGTTATACAAGTCCCTGTGTTATCTGTTACTATAGAAATGATGAGGTATTAGCATCGGTGTGTTAATATAAAGCTGTGATTTACATTACTGTCAGCACTTCTGTCAGTGCTGCTGTTACAGAAAACTGACACACATTCAGAATCAGAATTGAAAGGTCATCAGTTCTGTGCTATAACAGCTTTGAAAGAGGTCAACATCAGGGTTACTGTATTATAAGCTTTTTTTCATAAGGGTTTTGGTGAAGAACACAGACAGATGAACACAGACAGACATGCGTACCAACGCGCACACACAGACCCACAGACACATTATCATCTGAACGTGGAAGCAGAACAGGTATTATTATATGTTGAAGATACCACAAACTAGAGACAAAAGGCTGCAGATGAGATGGAGTGAAATCACACCTGGATAGTCAGACCCGGAGCCATGGAATTCAGATCCTTCTGCAGAGCAGTCTTAAGATTTTCATCGATTATATCTGCACCACAACAGATTACAAACATGACTCCATGACACAGCAAACTATACACAACTCATCTTTGAAGGTCAGCTGCAACGAAAGTGCGATGAACTTACAGCAAACAGTTTTAACTTGTTCAAGATACACACACCATGGTTTGTAGTTTAAGTCATGTAAACATTTAGCCAGAAAGTAATCAGTAGAATAAACTGTGACATTACTGCATCTTACCGAACAGCTCGATGTAGACTTCTTGAAGCGTGTGAACACTGCAGAACTGATTTAGCTCATGGTGGATCTTGTTGAATATTAGTGTCTTGTCATAATCTGCAGTGTAATTCCTCACAATGTCCACCACTAAAAAGGCAGAGGTCATGGTCAGTGATAATTTCTTTGGTTTTTTTTTTGTTTTTTTTTTTAAATCTGCTTTATCCTTTTTTTTTATATTGAATCTGACTGTTACCTGCTAATGGCACAAGCATGTTGACCACCTCGATTCTATCAAAATAGATCATGACTCCACCACTGAAGAAAAAAAAAATTCCACATATTAAAAAGATCTATCAATCATTATTTTGGAACAAACTAAGCCTTCATGTTTTACATGGAGAACATATCTCTGTAACAATTACTCAATACAAACTCTTATCAGTGGTTAAACTTTTACCTTGTTCCACAAGGCACATTTTTTATCTCATCTGTTTGAAGCGTTGTCTAAAACAAAGAGATCATCATTAGAAACAAGCATTAAAATATAAGCCTGGAGAATCCAGAGGAAATCCAGCACTGACATTTACATAATGTGCAAGTTCTGCTTTGTGAACTGTCAATGACAAACTGAAAAAAGCCTCGAGAGCACAGGCAAAGTGTCAGGGCTAAACTTTAAACGACAATGCCACGAACAAATGATATTCAATCTTAATTTCACAAACTGCAGGGTTATGCAGACCTGCACTGATCTGTAGGTGGTGATGAAAGGCAGCATTATGTGATAGCCTGGACCATTAGGAGTGGTGAGCAAAGCCCCACCTCTGAGAAAAAAAAAAAGGCACATCAGTTTGCATTACAGGTTTCATTTCTGATTCAAAGACCTACAGCAAATGTATATTTCTAAACACCTGCCTGTAATAAACTGCTAAATGGCCTTCTTCAATCTTGTGTATGGAGGAGTGAAGCAGAATGGCCATCACAGCAGTGATCGCAGCAACCACTGCCCCAACATGTGCCATTGTCATCCTTCTTCCCAGACCTCACCTGCTGAACAGACAGAGCAAACAAATTATTCTTTCCAAATGTACTAGTCTAATCAACTAACTTAGCATCACTATCATGAGTCATACATAAAATAAATACACGTCTGGTACCTTTGTATAATATAAATTACAAATCCACTAATGCATCATAGTAAGTAGTATAACAATACTATGCAAAAATGCAGTGATGGTGATGTACAACATGGGAACATATGATATAAATATGATATTAATTTATACATCCAATTAAATATACTGTTTGAGCACCAGAAGTTAAGGTATATAGAGAGAATCCTGGTCACGTGATTGTCTTTTTCATGGACAGAGTGCACCATTATCTAGAATTATCTGCACTTCTGAAGGAACAAATAGCACCAGGACACAACGGCCAACATGAACTATAGATTATATGGTTACAAACCATGTTATAACATTTTTAGATATTAAAAAAACAGCACCATGCTGCTTTGGAGCTTTACTACATGGAGATAAAATGACACATCATACACTACTACAGTGTTTCAGTCAACTGTTTTCAACAAGGTCACAGACATTGATTATTCAAGTAACTTTTGGAAGAATTAAGAACATTTATTTATTTTTTTAAGATATGAAGATACAGTTCATTGTGTTTAAGGTGTTACGCTATTTTAAAAATGTGTTTCAAAAAGACAAAAATGTACATTGGTTATCACTGTTCAAGAAATTACAAACATTATAAATCTTATAAATCTTTAAAATTAAAAATTATAAATTTTTTCTGTCAATTGTTCATTCAAATTTTGTTCTAAATATTCTGACAATCAAATCATGAAGCCAGTATTGGAAATCGAATCGAAATCATATGCCATGCCAGTACACAAAGACGATGTATGTGAATGAAAGATGGGATTTTGCATAACTTGGCAAACGCGCTTTCATAGAAATGTTACGGGTCTAATATCATGTCATATGTAGCTCACATTAGGATCAGTGAATCATTACAATCCTTAAAAGGAGTCCGAAACGAGCAGAACATTAGGTCCTACTTTCCCATAGAAACTCTATTCTGACAAAAACATCACTGAGAAGGTTATAAACACATATACTAAAATGGTATATCAAAAGAAGCAAATATTTTTCAAAGGGCCTTACAGAAACACGCAGTACATGCGAATATGCATGAATGTGTTAGCTTATACTGCCTGATCAGACTTTATCTTATCTGCAGCAGATCTTAATCAGATTTGTGAACAGTAGCGACAGCGCTCGAGGTTGCTGTGTAAAACCTGTGTAAGGTTATACTGACAAACCAAGAGCTCACCTCTTTAATAAACAGATCATGGCACGCAGAAGCGACACTCGGTGCTATATTTGGTCAAGGAAAGGCATACAGCTGTCCGTCTGGCCAAACTCTCTTCACTGTGACAAACGAAGTACATATAACGTCGAACAAACAGCCAGCAAAGTTTAGGTTTAGCCAAGAAGCTAACGCTAAATATGGGTTCTAAGGTTACTTCCTCACTGGGCACTTGTAGCAGAGTAATCAGCAACTAGCTAATACTATTATTATTATTATTAGTAGTAGTAGTAGTAGTAGTATCACGTACACAATATTAGCACCAATGTCCAGTTCTTAACCCGTAATTATTATTTGTATGCGCGTAAAAGAAAAGCAAGTCGAGTATTCCATAAGCTCTGTAAACTTCAGGACAATCTCCGAAATTATTGCTTCCATGCTAGCTAGAAACAAACTGAAACCGAATGGCTAGCAGCTAACTGTTAGCTTGGCTATCTACACGTTTATCAATAAACGCTCTGATCCAAAACAGATATAAACTAATTTATTTAAATGCCATGCGATTCAGATAAAATTTTGAGTGTAAAAAAATTACCTGTCATTCACCAGTCAAAGAACTCTGAAGAGCATTTCACTTTAATAAAATTAAAGACATGCCTCCTCCGACCGTCTCGCCTCTCCCACTCCTGTAAAGCTGCATCAACAGCTCATCTAAAGGAGGGGCTCGTAATTACACGACCAGTCTTCAAATTAAAAGTCCGTCACCGTGCCATTAATGTGTCGTTACGCGAGTGAGTGAGAGTGAGAATCTTTTCCTTTTTCCCAAAGCCACGGGAAACCACCCCTTAGTTCTTTTTCTGCTTTTTATTCATTACATTTATATACTTATCTATTTACAGTTACCTTTAATGTGGTAGAATGTCCACAAAACAAGTTAGTTCCTGTTATCAGGACAAAAAGTTTGTTACTGAGAAACATAAAATTATCTGTCATGAAGACTTGTGGAAAGACTACTGTATTAACTTACTGACAGTTACAAGCGAGCACAACTGAAAAACGAAAATAATCCATGCCGAGGTGGCGTGATGCAACACGATGTGCCCTTCCTACCCTGAAGTGGTTTATTTTTGCATAATTGTTTGAAGAGTTATTCCTCTTATAACACTGCGATTTGCCAAAAAAGTCTACAATTATTTCTTATTTAATTTGTTTTATACATTCAAAAAAATCAGAAATATTTTATCCTGCTTGTAACACGGGGATTTGTTAAACAAAACCCACCGAATAATCAACAACACAAACAACACAAGTTTTAGCGTTGTTTTAACATCCGCAAGATGTCAAAATTGTCTCTCTTTTCATGGACAACCACAAACAACTCGTCTTTATTTCAAATATAATAATTTAGTTTTGTGCTTTTTTGCTTTGTGTGTTATTTTTTAGGATCATCAGCCAATAGGAAACGTACAATGGTACCACCTGATTCCAATGTTTCGTATATGGTTGTCATGGAAAATAAAACACCTAACCAGAACTAACGCACTCGCACGAGCTGGACATTTCATTCTGCAATGGATGTTTCAGGGAGTTTGGAAGTGAGGTTAGTATTAGTTTATTAGTTTGATACGTGCCTGTAAATAGCGATCTGAAAAAAGAAAGAAAGAGAGGCACGCTGAAAGAAATGAACAAGATAAATGAACAGGAAAAAATAATGAGAAAGAAAGAACATTAAGAGAGAAAAATGTGAGAAAAACAGAAAGTGAAAAAGAAGAAATTGGGGGAAGGAATATATATTAAAAAAAGAAAGAAAGCCAGAGAATAATCTCCTACTAAACTCCTCCTTACTAACAGTGGAGATCTAGATGTTAGCCATGAAATATTTATGCACATTGTTTGTTTTGCTCAACATTATTCATGGTATTGAATGGTATGGTCTGCATGTGTGTCAGTCACACTCTTTTGTCCCACAAGGTGGGTGCAGGGGATCACCAGCAGCCAGGTTGCATTTTTGGATGAGAAAACAGCCTGCTACCCTTGTGGAAATTACATGGTCTTCCTCAATGTGGAGACAAAAACAAGAAAAGTGCTTCAGAGTCCTGGTCATGGCATCGGGGTCTTTACAGCAAATGGACTTAGCAGAACTCTTGCTTTTTCTGAGCAGAAACGTTTTCCATCCATTTTTGTGTACAGATACCCTGAGCTTAGCCTGAAGTGTGATCTTAAAGGTGAGTTTTTGTGACATTTCATAATTCTAAAAAGGCATGTTAATCCAGATGAGGTGTCAGGGACTACTGCTGAGGGATCTCATTCACAAAAACAAGCCTCTACTTTTTTTCAAACATTCAATTTTCTAAAATCACAAGATTCTATATCTTCATATGTTTATATAAAATGTAAAGGTAGTTTTATAATTTGCTTTTGTTCAACATGGGTGAACTGTTTTGCTTTTATTTTCCAGGCACAGCTAAACTGGCTTACACGGCCCTCGCACTGAGTGACAATGCACAGTATTTAGCCAGCTGCTCATCTTTACCTGATTACACCATCACAGTATGGTATGAGCAATAGTGCTGGTCTATGTGCTTGTCTATGTGCTATATAACCACCTTTATATATTGTGAGATGTTATTTAACATGTATTCCATGTCTATGGCATTTTAGGTTTTGTCATGTATGCTCTCTCTCTCTCTCTCTCTCTCTCTCTCTCTCTCTCTTTCTCTCGCTCGTTCGTTCGCTCGTTCGCTTTTTTTTTTTTTAAACCTGTGTGATTCCTGAGTGTTTTTCCTGATTCCTCTATACCTATTATGCTATTTGGCCATAGTAGCTCATACAGTAAGAAACTTTGTGGCCACATGAGCATCACACCCATATATGATTTTTGAACTTCCTATTCCAGATGTATTCCACCTTTGGCATTATAATAACCTCCACACTTCTGGGAAGGTGCTACTTCTGAAGCATGGCTATGGGGATTTCCCATTTCACTCACAAATAAATTAGTGGAATCAGATACTGATATTGGACAAGGATGCCTATGGCACAGCAATTGTTCCAGCTCGTTCCAAAGTTGTTCAGGGAGTTCCAACCTTAGCAAATGATGTGTATGGATTACAGGAGCATTGTCATGCTAGAAAAGGCTGGTGACCCTTAGTTTCTATGAAAGTTGTGTGTTTCCAACTTTGTGGCAACAACGTGGTGAAGAACCAACTATGGGTGTAATAGTCAGGTGTCCACAAGTTTTGGCCATATAGTGTATGTCTTGTTTCATGAATGAGAAACAAACTTTGCAGTTTTGGTGCAAGTTTGATAAAATCTGTAGGTGATTTATAATTAAACATGAAGACATCTAAACAAAGATAAAGGCAACTTAATGTGCAATATTTTTTCAAAATGGCTTTATTAGTTTTCACATGTTTTCAAAGGAATTTGGAAAGGGGATATTCAATTTGCAGCAATCAAATGGCCAAAGAGGATGTCACAATCCTGCTTTTCAATCCAGTGAGCTGGCAGCAAATCTGTGCTGTGAATCCAAAGTGTCTAACAGTGTGGAACATTGAGAGATGCAACGAAGTCCATATTATGAACCCCAGGTACATATGGCCTCTGTCCAGCAGATGTCACTCTTATTTGATTTATAATAAGAAATATATTTTGACTAAAATGGTGATGCTTTTGAATTTGTTTGACAGTGTTATTGATTTGTCGTCCACTGATGGCTCTATAATTGAAAAAGAGAATGACAAGGCTTGCATCCCCACTGCGGAACTGACATACTCTGGACCTCAGATGCCCACATCAGCGATTGTAGGGCTGATCAGTAAAAGAGCAGATAATATTTTGGTACTGAATTCACTTGAAATGAAAAAACAATTTCATTTTTGTGCATTTAGATTTTCCTGTTGAAATTAGTTACATTAATTCATAGGGAGAATATTCAGTTAAAAAAAAAGCTGAATAACAGTGGTGTAGTAGTAATAATAATAATAATAATAATAATAATAATATTATTATTATTATTATTATTATTATTATTATTTTTATTAATAACAAAAATAGAAAGATAATTTTAGCACAATACAATGAAAGTAATGTAATTATTGGAATGTTTCATGGGTGTGTTCTACATGGAAATACAAGTGGTTAATAACCTGTTTTAAAGCTCAGAATGATGTGGGGTTTTACTTCCAATGTTTCCAAGCAGTACAAATCAAATCCTCTTCATACTGGTTCACAAACGAGAGAGAATATTTTTCTCTCTCTCTCTAAATGTTTAATATACAAGTTAAAGTTTATTCATGTAAAGGTATTTTTCAGTTTTTCAGATTTATTTACAACTCATCATTGTTTTCTCAAATTAACATCCTCTATAGGGTACAAAGCCTCGACTCAGCCCATGTGCCATCTGCTGGTCAATTTCCTCAGATCTATATGTTGGGACTAAAGAAGGTTTCCTGCTGCTAGTAAACACTGAAAGTCTCCTTGTCTCTGTCCTTTACAGTCCTATTAAGCAAAGCCACACAGGTAAAGAGCAAGTGTTATTGGTTAGTAAAACTTTTAAATGCTTTTTAGATCTCTGTGGTCCTGGGAAAGTCTGGGAAATATTTTAATCATATCTTGCAGATTACAGTGAGAGCTCAGGGATTCAGGAAGGCAGTTTTCAGAGTTTGGCACTTCACAGTAAAGGAGTGTTTGCTACAGGATCTGTATGAGCATCTCAGTTCCATTCAGAATATACAAGTGTGACAAATATTCATATATTAGTCATCATGTTCTCTGGACTATCTATTTTTCATGGTATTTTCCACAGGATGGTGTTTTGCAAAACCTCAGGATTAAAGGGAAGCAAGTGGAAGTGGTGGAATCTTTGACTTTATTGGAACCAATCTCAAGTTTGGGCTTTTCACCTGACTGTGAAACATTGCTTCTGTCTTCAGCCACTGTAAGTAAAATAGTTTTTAATTCACAAATTTGTGGTCACTAATTCTATTGTTTTGAGCAGACTTTGGGTTGGTGATTAACAAACACATAAGAAGTGCTGATATAATAAAATATGCAATGGAAAACCTTCAAAATCCTGTATCCTGTTGTTTGACTGTTACAAAAGGCCTTACATTGGAAATAAGCCTGCATAAAGAATTGCTATTTTGTTTATGTAGAACCAACACCACCATACAAGTTGCACAGAATGAGTAACAACACAAAAGCTAACATATTTAAATGAACACATTAATATAAACATATGATTTGCACTTGCAGCTGGAACAGCACTCAGATCTGTGCTTTTACAGAAAATTGCATTTACAGCATTTCGCAGATGCCCTTCTACAGAGCAACTTAGCTTTATCTCATTTATACAACTGAGCAGTAAAGGTTAAAGGCCATGGACAAGGGCCCAGCAGTAGCACAGTGATAGTGGTGGGATTTGAACTCATGACCACTGACCTACCAGTGCCCCAGTGGTAAAGGAATCGCCACATTTTGACCATTTAGTGGTGAAACTCCATATAATCTAAGACTAATAATAAACAGATTAAAATCATGCTGTGGCAAAGATTATGTCTAATCATTGCTATGCTGAAACTTCTCTAAGGATTTATTTATTTAAAATTTAAATGTCAGCACTTTGTAATAGTATTATATTCTTTATTGTAACACATGGGAAAGGAACAGAGGACCTTCCACTCTCCAATTTAGGATGGTAACATCAAAATGAAAGCATGGCTTTGCCTCTGGATGTTTTATATAACAACATCTTGTTCTGTTTTATTTTGTACTTAAATGTGTGGTGTTTTGCAACATTGTGGATTCAACAAAAAACAGTAAATTAGACTATTTATAAGGTTTGTAAGAACCTTGTAAATCTTTGTTGTAATGTTTTGTAGGGACGGATTTACAAGTACACTCCAGGACTTAAAAATGTAGTGGACAAAGTTCTGGATGTGTTGTGTGGAGACTTTATCGCTGCTGCTCCAGAATGCACTGAAATGAAACTTTGTGTGGTAAAATGATATTATTAAATATAAATATTTATTTGCTTTCACCATATTTATATTTTAATGATTATGTAATGTGCACATACATGCATCTCTCTCTCTCTCTCTCTCTCTCTGTCTCTCTGCGTGTGTGTGTGTGTGTGTGTTTGACTGCAGTCGGTCAGAGAGCCTGGGGAGCTGCAGCTGTGGTCACTGCAAGATGGAGATTGCGTTGCATCCATCTCGCTTCAGACAAAAGTTGGTGACATTCCAACATCCTTCGGTTTTATTCCTCCACCCATCAACACTCCTATGATTTTCTTATTAGTGACAGATACAGCAAGCATCCTGTATGTGAATATGCTATAAATCTATTGTGAACCCAGGTGACCTGCTTGGCATGTTGCCCAATAGCACAGTACATTGCTGTAGGAGCAGTGACGGGCCATGTCCTGTTTGTGGATCTGACAAGAGCACAGAGACCTCGACTGGTTCACAAGGTCCATCTGTACCATGTGCCTGTAAAGCACTTAGTGTATGTGTTGTCATTATATCTAACATTTTAATGGACTGCTGATTTTAAATTAGTTAAAAAATAGTTTTGATATTATTATTATTATTAACATATTATTGTGTAGTCTGATTTTATTTTATTACTTTCTTCAACAGTTTCGACCAAGGGGCCAATTTCTTGATTACAGGAGCATTTGATTCACCCATATTTTTGCTGGATGCAAGACCATCTAAAGCATTTGAGATTATTGGATACATCGGTACATTAAAGCCATAATTATAAAGCTCATTTATAAAGCTCAGTCTATCTCTGACATATATTTTATTTATTTTTATTTTGTCATTCTTGTCAGATGCTATGGGTGCCACAGTGAGTCTGTCAACCCAGTACCAGATAGAGAGCAAGAAGGTGGATGTGCTGGTGCTCTGTAACAATGAGAAGAAGAACAGGACAGATAAGGAAGGGAATCTGATCATGTTTCTGTCTGTGTCTACACAGCAGATCTCAGGTAAATATTTCAGAAAACATCACAGGTAAGGAAATTTGTAATAGTTTTCAAATCAGTGTTACTAACTGACATCCTGTTCTTAGATACAGCAGATTATGTAGATGCTCAAGGCCGCCTACAAGAGCAAGTTATTCAAACTTGTGTGTATGAAATCCCACACTCTCTTTCGTCATGTGTTTTGGGAACCAAAGCAATCTTTGGTTATTGTCACCTGAAGAAAGTTCTACAGAGATTTCAACTACCAGAGGTATGATGGGTAGTGCTGTGAAGTTTTATTAAGCAAGAAATCAAACCTACTGTAATAGGGAAATAATCAATGTGAAGTGGCCACACTGAAGATGTATTATTTTTTTTGATAAAAGCAGATCCCAATTTTTATTTTAATAAATATGATTTAATGTAAATGTTGTAGAGCATTCACAAAAGAAACTGTGCAAGATCACTTACATTATAGCAGTTTATAAACAATGAGCTCCTTGATTTCTCTTGAAGGGAAAATGCATCTTTATTGAAGACTCTCTCATCTACAAACTACTAACTTTTACAAAGCGCTGACTATGGACTCCTTTCATAAATAATAAATATCATTTCCTTGCAGAAAGATTCACCACACATAAAAAAGTTTTCTTGTTAAATAACATTTTAAAATCTGTTCATTATTAGTTATAGATATAGATGGTCCACCCTGCATGTTACTATAGAAACTATAGCGTATTAGAACAAGAGCATTTGCCTTGGAACCTGCCTTCAAAGTAAACTGAAAATCAACATTTTAATTGAAAACAAACACAGGTGTTAACTTTTATTGAGTATTTCTCATCTGATTTACAGAGCGTGGATAAATTGTCTCGCACCCAGAAAGCAGTTAGATTGAGTCCAGAAACTGAGGTAGAGGGTCATCCTCTTGGCCCTGCCTTACTGTGTCTCTCACCTAATCAGAGCTGGCTGGCGTCTGTCGGCAGAGATGGGCTGATTCGCATCTATGACACCGCCAACCTGGTAATATCAGGGTTAGAACATTTTGGCAGACTTTACACACATTTAGGAGTGCAGTCTGCTCACATCTTGTACTATTTCTTTCAGGATATGCATGCACAAAAGCAGTGCCACTCTTGGTGGTTGGGAGGAGTTCGGTCTGTGTCTTTCACCCCTGACAGTCAGACTCTTATCACTACCAGCCACCGAGATGGTTCTCTGGTCTGCAGCAGGCTCAGGTAGAAATTTTTGAGATTACATTGAATTGTATCTATATTGTAAACCATTATTTAATTTCTGGGGGAAGAAAATTTCGAAACCATCCTAAGGTGTGGAAATTCAAAATTGAATCAGTTTAAAGATGGCTGCAGTTACCCAGGATGGACTGACGATGGTGGGCAACTTTGAAGATAAAATCCCCGTCCCCAGTGACATGGCTTACTGGGAACCGCCATCACAGACACCTGCAGAGGTATAGAACTGCAGAGAGCAACGTATTATTTTTGCATTTCTGCTTTTCAAATATCACATTGATAGTGACAGATCACTATGTTCACATGACTTTTCATTAGGCTCCTTGCAAACATAAAATTTTGCTGAACAAATATCTAAAGCTCAAATATCACAGCAGTAGACTGGCGTGGGAGTTTAGTGCTAAAAGTCAGACATTTTTTAAATTCTATTCCAGAGCAGAATCAGTTACATAATACTTTTTTAGTTATAAAAACTTTTTAAAGCTTTTCAGAGATGTAAGTATTTGTAAGAATAAGACCATGATCCTAAAATATATATTGTTTATTATTTTTTTTTTTTTATTAAGGTCACTAATGGGAGCCCAGTAACAAATGATATAACAGACAAGAATGAAAGTTATAACAGTCTGCCTTCTACAACTCCACACAATTCCACATGGCTGGATAATAAACTAAATACAGTAAGTGTATTCATTGTATACAATACATATCTAATAGTATAACAAAATTAAGTCAATTAAGATCAGTGCAGAATGTTGTGATGAGAAATCACATTAAAGCAGCTTGAAATTATGGTGACAAAGATGTCAAATGTTGTTACATTGGTATTTCTTTATTCATCTTGTAACGAATCCGGCCACTGTTGTTCCCCTGATCGTCACCAGAGGTCGCCAACACTCGAATACTGACTCCATTTCCTATCACTCCATGCCGGATTCTGATAAATTCACAGTTTACACGCATTTCACAGGACTACTTAAGCCACTATCACATGCGCACTCATTGCGAAGTCTTGTTTTGTCCTGGCTGATGGTTCTGATCTTTTCTACTGTTGGATCACTGTGTTTGACTTTGGATTGTTTCTCTGCCTGCCTTTTGACCCTTTGCTCTGTTCGTCGCCTGTACTTTTTGTTTGCCTCCGTCTTGTCTACGATAACGCTGTTCGCTGATCCTGACCTGTAACTGTACGACTGTGCTTTACTATTAAACGTTGCAAATGGATCCTCTCTGCAGACCCAATACAGTAAATTAGAAAGCTGTATTTCAGTGTGCATTTAGGGCTTTGTTCGTCATTTTTTGAGGAAATTACATTTTATTACTGGGTTTAGGTTTCATCTTGTGTTTATCTTTGTATGCCATTATTCACCCGGTTTCATGCATCATTTCCGTACAGTTTGCTCCCAGTTATCAAATCTGCCTTCAGCTTGACAGTGTGTTAGCCTTAGTCTATGGACCAAAATCGTAATCAGAGAGTTAAATTCATAGAATACTTAGGAATGTCTTGTACATATGCAATCTAATACAAATCTTATACAAACTGTGTCTGTCTGTGCCACCTTTAACACCCACTTGCCCTGGAACAGAATATGAAGTCTGCTGTCTCCACAGGTACTCAAAGAAGAGTGTGAGCAGTATGCTGAGACCAGGAGGAGTCTTAAGGAAAGTGTAGAGGAATTTCAAGAGATAGTAAGAAGCAGCACAATATTCTGTACAGCTGTAATTTATAATTGAGAAAATACTTCCATTGCAAGTTGAGGGAAATTCCATGCAGATCTCATCAGTATGGTTGTGAGCAAATAA
>JAOTRN010000041.1:16874041-16884642 GCA_028566695.1 Bagroides melapterus | reverse complement strand
GTAGAGGCCTTTCGGGAAACCTATGAGAACACAGTAGCAGAAGATAAAGTAAGAACCTCACTGCCTCTACACTAAACATATTATGATTCCTGGTGGTAATAAATCTGACAGCTTCTGACATATTTTGTCCTTTTGAAAGCTTCTGGACAGTGGATTCCGCAAAGAGTTTTGTGATGTCCCAGGACACATTGTTGACCAGCTGTACAAGTTGTACAAGCGTAGACCCAGGTACTTAAAAAATGGACATCCTTCAACAGGAAAAATACCAATTTGTACTTAATTAAAGTAAGATAAAACATTAACAATCCCAAAGGATTTTTAAACATTTACCATTTCAATACAATACAAAATCAGTGAGCAGATATGTTAGTCTATCCATCAATCAATTAATCACTCAATCTTGGACATTCCAACAATTATGAAATACCTAGTCATTTTCCCCATCCAGCTCATGTGAAACCCTAAATTTGAGTACATATAGATCAAGAAGATTATCCTTGCGAGAGTCATGCAAAATTAGTAAATGAATGTACTCATAGTGGCACAGAAAGTAGAATCTTTCATGATATTGCTTCAGATTTGACTATAGACTCCTTGAGTCATGACTACCATTTAGGTTGAGTGAGCCAAGAGTGACAGCACAAGATATTCCTTCCTAGGATTCATATTATGAGGACACAGACAGACAAGACAGGTTTATTTAAGGAATCTCCTGTGTTGAGTCGAGCAGCAACAGAAGGACCATCTCAGATGGTGAAGGTGAAGACCATGGAGGAGTTAGATTCACCACAGAACATGCCGGAGGGTCTGGACCCAGCCGTGTGGGAGAGACTCTGTCTGACCAGAAGAACCAAAGTAGAGAGTGAGCAGAAGGTGAGAAAATAATGTAAATGATGAGAAATCCTTTCTTAAAAATATTCGTATTAAAGAAGTGGTCATCTATCTTCTTTCTGTGAATATAGAGCCTTTTATTGTTCGGTCTTAGAAAATGGCACAGTTTACTGATAATAATGGAAGATTGCAGTGAATTAAAACATCACTCAAAATAAATCCGAATCAGCATGCTCTGTTGACGCTCACAACTTTGTGTCAGGTGAAAATGAAGGCACTGATTTTAGCAGAAATGCAGACTTTCGTGCAGAAGAGAACAGATGAGGAGGAGAATGCACAAATGGAAATGAAGAACCTAGTTGATAATCTTAATTGGTAAGAAATACATTTTTATGATGTTATAGTATTACCATATGGCAAAAAAAAACATTCAAAATAACAGTGGTGTCAAGGACCGATGTTAAAACGATGCTGCATCAATGTTATAGGCATACAACATAGCAACCAGAATGTTGTCAGGAAATATTTGATTATTTATTCATTATCATGGTGTAAAACATTTGCAAACATTCCAAAAACCTTCTAAAGCATTTATTTTTGTTCTATTCTTCACTAAATGTTACATTTTCTTAAGCTTACGAGAAGAGAGGTCGAGGTTCTGCAGCAACGTTATGGTTCAGCACCTGTTAAAACAGGGCCAGGTTGAGGTGGAGACTGGAGACTTTACTGCAGACTACTCAGACTCTTTGTTGCTCTACCACAGCGTTGTGGAGGACTTGAACAACACCATCAGGGTATTCCGACTAACTGCAGTTACAGTCTTCCCTTCTCTTGCTGCTTCTGCATATTGCCATTTCATTTGTTGAGAACCTAAACAGAACTATAGTAGGATACGGGTTGCAAATAATGTGCAATTTTTCTTCCAGGTTTTAGGAGAGCAGCAGATTGCCAGCATGGTAGAGTGGAAAGACCTTCAGAAACAAGTTATTCAGCAGGAATGGAAGCATGAGAGGATGAGTATGCATATTGAAGATCTCCAAAACAAAGCCAGAGACATTCAGATGCTGCATCTGTCTAAAGAAGTACAAGAGGTAAAACCTGGATGTGCTTATGGCCGCATTTTTCATAACGTTTAGTGTCACGTCATTAACCACAAAATATGATATTACTTGAAATGAATTTAATGGTTGGGAAATATGTGAGGAGGAAAACACAACAGGATTCATTTTTAGTTTTAGGATTAGATTTAGACTTTAGTTTGTATTTATTATTTAGCATTTTGGAACATCCTAGAAACAAGTTAGTTCATTTTATCTCTTGCGTTATTGCAGCTAATATCCTCCCCACACCAGCCAATCCTGTTCACTCCCTCTTGAAGTTAAATATCTAAAAGGCAAAAAAAAAACAAACATAGCTTTTCAGTCTACAGTGAAACTTAAACATGCATCTCAATGATTGTTTTTAATCATTAACATTGCTTGTTTTTTTTTATTTAATGGGCATCATTTAGCAATATTTTCTGTTTAAATAATAGTATAAGCCGAACAATTTTCTGCAAAAATGATTTTCTGCAGTATCCACAAAAGTTTCAGAAAAGCTGATGTTTCCACTCAAATGTGTATGTTGATCACCTGTAAAGTGCAAATTATATTCCAAACACAGCTTAATTTCATTTAGTAATGCCCACAACATCTGTTTAACTCCTGTGTTGTAAATGAGGCCCATTATTATGTTTAAATTAAGTGGTACATCTACCATACAAGCTCCTGTAAATAACCAATGTAAAACCACAACATACACTGTCACCAAAGGTTTATGGTCACCTGACCATCACACCAATATGTATGTCTTCCCCAAACTGTTGAGACGGAGTGGGAAACAAATTATGTACCTCAAACATGTTCCAGCAAGACACAACACAAATCAAGGTCCATGAATACATGATATGCCAATTTTGGTGTGTAAGACCTTGAGTGGCCTGCACAGAGCTCTGACCTCAACCCCACACCTCAGTCACCTCACACATCACCTCTGCCTAACATCTTTAATGCTCATATGGCTGAATTAGCAAATAACCACAGCCATACCTCAAAATCTAGTGGGAAGCTTCCACAGAAAAGTGGAGGTTAAATTGGAAAGGGGTTTTCAAAAAGCACATATCGGTGTGATGTTCAGGTATCCAAAAACCTTTGCCATATAGTTTGTTAGAATAAGTGCATTAATATAAACCTGTGATTTGCCTTGAAACTGGTATTCCTACAGAACCTTGCTGTTATATATATTAACCAGCGCCTCCTGGTGGAAAACAGGTGAAGCGGCAAGTACAGGCAGGTTGGAGTGGGTAGAGAAAAGTGTCAGGAGTGTTGTGTGACAAGATTGTCAGCAAGAATCAAAGGAAGGGTGTACAAGAATGTACTGAGACCAGCTATGATGTATGGATTAGAGACTGTAGCAGGGAGGAAAAGAGATGAGGATGTTGAGGTTCTCTTTATTAGTGATGAAGATGGACAGGTTTAGGAAAGGTTTGGACATGTACAGAGGAGGGAGAGTAGTTATATTGGTAGACGGATGTTTGAGATGGAGCCACCACGTAAGAGGTTCAGAGGAAGGCCAAAAAGGAGATATATGGATGTTGTAAAAGAGGACATGAAGTTCATTCACCCCAATGGGAACAGCCAAAAGAACCAGCACCTACTGACCAATCAAAAGTGAGGATTTAATAGTGCTTGTGGTATAAGCAGCAGCTTAAATATAGTGGTAAAACAGTGATGTACCCCTGCAGTAATACAGAGGTTTGTCCATTAGAGATCAAGCATAGTTTAGTTCTACCCATCTCCCTACCCATTTTCTCTTTGCATAATGGGAAAGATCACTATAGAAGATGAAACTGATCAATAAACTGTTTGTTGTTTTTTTTTTTTTTTAGTTTTTTTAAAAGTCAGAATGTCTAGATATGTAATGACACTAAGCATGTAATTTTAAGTACCTAACAGAGACAGACCATGACAACAGAATGTCCAAGAAGGTATCTGCTCTGGACAAGACAATAGCTTTGCAAGAGGAGGTAATAAACTCTTTCTATTATATGAGAAAATATCTAAGTAGATCTATATAGTAGATGTTCTGAATGCATGCATGAGTCAACTGCTGGCTTTTTTTTAAAGACTTATACAAAGAATGTCAAGAGCTGTAAGAAGCTGATAAAGGAGCTACACAGACAAGCCAAGGTGAAAAGAGAAAATAATGCAGCTTTAGATCTGCAGTTGTCAAATTTGGAAGTGGCTGGTGCAGAAAGAAGAAACATCTACGAGTCCACAGGTATTGTATTTTTTTTTTTTTTTTTAATTGAAAACCCTCAAATATTATAATAGATAGTAGCTTTAATTAGAAACTTTAATCAATTCTTTGTAAACACAAGCCCTTCTATGTGAACTTGACTTTTATGTATAAGCTATTATATTCTGTATTGTGTCTTCAGCAGTGGATGAGATTCAAGAGCATGAAGCTAAGCAACGCTATCAAAATATTCTGCAGAGAAAGAATCTTGTGGACTTAGCCGAAGTACAGGATATGGAAATAACCATACTGAGCACTGAGTTGGAATGCATGTGCATGAAGGCATTTCCATCTCTTTCTCAATAAAAACATGTGATAGTGAACACTGTTACACACTATTCACTGTTACAAATCCCGTTACACACTATTCAAAATCACATTTAAATCCATAAGATGAAAGACACTAAAAAATTCAACAGTGAACATGAAATGAGCAAAATGTATAAACAAAATTCAAAAATGTATAAATCTGAATGAATAAATCTGTCACAGGTTGTCCTGGTATGTCTCTTCAGTTATATATGTAATCTTATAGATCTTCTTTGAGACATGCTGTTATAGTAATCCCCAGACAGTGCTGTGATGACATACAGTTTTCCTTATTAATTAAAGCACAGCACATAACATCGTTTTTAAAAGGTTATAGTTATATTTATTGTTGTGGAAAAGTTATGTCCTGTTATTATTAACATTTTAGCAGCTATGAATACTCTTTGTGGCAATTCCACTAAGAGAGTGAAATAAACACAATGATATTAAGAATTACAATTTAACATTACACATTGTTAGTATGTGGCAGTTAGGAATAATAGGGAAAAAAGATGAGGTTATCGGGAAATAATCAAATTCATGGTAGTACCAACCCTACAGAAATTTCTTTCAAAATAAGAACTATAATGACTGATCTCATAAGTACAGAGTCGACTAAAACTAAAGAAGAAAATGTTTTTCTTCGCCTGCAGGTTTTATATTGCTTATGGTTTCTTCCAAAGCTGGTATTAGAGAAAAGGTTTACACTGCTGCTTGATGTACAGAAATTTGCCCTGCATATCTTAAAGGAAAACACACATATGGTAAAATCAGAATATGGATTTATGCTGAACGTGCATATGTCTTAATTAACTAGGCTATGTCAGTGCGACAGTCAGACCCAAATGAAAAACGCAAACAAATGTTTGATTTTAAAAGTGCTGAATAAGTAGATAAACAGAGAGTCAATGAGCAAAAGCACACATACAGCCCTAACACACAGTCCTTCCTTTCCTAACACAAGCCGACATATCCACTTCCGTCTGGACATCAACATAAAGTCCCAAACCTGAACAAACAGATAAAAACAACTAAAGGAAGTAGTCGAAACACACGCAGGAAAATCCACCTACTGAGTCTGAACACAAACAAGTGCCAATCCAGTGCGAATAGAAAATGCCCAATAACAGAAACGCATCAGAATAATCTGAAAACGCAACTGTAATCCAGGTGAAACAGTCCCATACTGCAATACCGATGACCGAACCAGGCAACGTAGGGTAGGCGAAAACAGAAAATCAAATCGAATCAGGAAACCAGGCAGTGCAAACACGAACTCACAGAGGTACGAAGCGAACTGAAGAAACCATCTGGCGTTTAATATTTTTAGCGCCATCCTCAAATATCGGCCGAACCGGAAGTGACCGGTTAACATCAGAAAAGCTCTCGATACAACTTTCCTCTAATGCTCATTACATAATAAATGCTGGTTGTGTCTTGGGCTCAATAGGCAGGACTATGAAGCGGAAAAAGGATTTTCAGTGAAGACTCATTTAGCCTTTCCTCATAGGCTGGGAAAGTTCATAATGTTTCCTCATACACTTTATAGCAAATGAAGTATTTTAATTGATTACAATCTCCTCATAGTGATTATCTACCTTTATCCTAACTTATGAAGTCAGTTTACTATAGAAGCAGTTGTGATAGAAAGTTTTGGCTGGTATTCTGTCAAGTTTCATGTGGAGACTTTTTCTTCTGCATGTTTTGTGCTGTTCAAGCATTTACTTGCTCACAGGAGATTCCACTGATGTTAGTTGTACTTTTGTGAATCATCTTAAGACTCCACATAGCAACAAGCACATTAAATCTGGTCCCTCAGTGTTTTCACACGTGACAAGGTGGGGCTTATGGGAGTGGTAGGGTGGGTGTTGGTGATGATGGGAAAGTGTATGACTAGAGAGAAACAAAGCCTGCACTGCACTTGTGCATTATGTGTTTACCTGGTTGTCATTATAATTGGAAGCTGTTTTTGGATATGGTAAATAATTTTGATAGTATGATCATTTAAACATATATTAATGCTGGAGAAAACAAGTTCTATTTCATACTTTTTACTCTCTGATTCACTTTTTATTTTTTTTACCTCCTCTAAACCCATTCAGTCCAAAAGTGATGCATCTATTATCTTTTATCTATCGGAATATACAAGGGCAGTTTTTGTTACTGGAAGATTATCCTGTGTGTGTTATGTGGTCAGGCAGATTGTCATCTTGTTACCAAAATGAAAAATAAAAAATAGGTATGTTTTTCTTGGTTAAACATGTGTTTAATCTATTTTCTCCTTATTGTGCCACATTACAACAAGCTTATTAAAGAATGAATAACACATGTGGTTAGGCTTTATAAAATAATCCACGTGGTAGTTTATGTTTGTATAATGGTTTAAAGTGTCTTATTCTGCTTATAACATGACGATCTGCCAAAAAAAATAAAAATCCTCATCGTTTTTTATTTAGTTGTTGTCATAAATTCACACTGTTCAGAAATTGGTTGTTCTGCTTATACCAGGGGATTTGTCAAAAGATCCAAAGAATATTTGTAATATAATAATAAACAGCACATCACACGTAAGGGTTTAGATAAGTGGAGTCGACCATTTACAAAATTGGCATAAAGACCGCATTCATTTCGCCTTTTTCCTACAATACCCTGCGTTTCAGTTGATTTCACTAGATGGCGCACTCCAAACACCATTCTTCTGCATCATTCAGTAAGCATGCTTGTATGCTGGCTTCTTATGTCTGAGAATGGTATGAGAACCACACTCTCCTGAGACTGCTAACTGTTCTCATTGGCTCCAATGTCCCAGAAGGTGATAAATTTTGGGAAGTATTAATGTATATAGTAGAGCTTCCTGTGTCTCATATTTTCACAGATGAATGGCATGTAAGATTTCAGATCATAGGCAGCTACTTCAAGAAGTCTTGCTTAGCTTACAGTTAGAACCAAATCATCATTATATTGAGAATTATCCCATACCATAAAGTGTATTGGTCCGTTGCTGCATCACTGGACAATGCGATTTGAGGGGGGATATAAAGTGTTCAAGAAAATTGTTTACAATTACAACTACAAACAAATGTTGAAAACTTTGGCAGAGAAAGACAAAATCAGGACGGCATTCGATTTGTATTCTACAAGATTTTTCCAGCCACCAATACAGACTTCAAAAGTGGAAACTCTATTGACTCATTCAATATGAGTCAATATAGTCAGTATGTTGAACATTTAAGATCATATGAGCTCAAACAGAAAAAGGGCATACAGTTAAAGTCATTCAGCAACCTGACCAAATGCTACAATTAACCTATAAAATATCAGGTAATTCTTACAACAAAGCATTTCATTACAGCATCTGAATGAAAAAGCACCATAAAAAGTACTGTTGTCTGTCTTTTTTTTTTCTTATAGGGCATAAAGCATATGGGCTGTGAATACAGGAAAACAAAGCAGAATTCAGTACAATGAAACCAATTCAGTGGATTCAGGGGCAGCATCAAAACACCCACATTCAAATTGAAATTAAATTTTTATTTATCACATACATAGACATACACAGTATGACATGTAGTGAAATGCTTTGTACAACTGGTCTTAGAAGAAAGGTAGAGTGGTAAGAGATTATTAAAATATAAAGACATATAGAACAAAATAAAAATACAAATAAAGAAGTAAAGCATACAGAATATAGGAGTATAGACTATAAAAAACATAGGACATAGGAAATGTAAAACATAGAAAAGAATAAGAATAAAATTTAAAGGAATATAATAAAATAGAATAGAATAAAGTATGATAAATAATAAGAAATGGGATTGTGCAGGAGCAGTGCATGGGATAATATGTACCTGTACAGGTAGTAGGTACATATCCCATTCACGGCTCCTGCACAGTCCCATTTCATAGGTGTAGTCATCTTTGTAGCACTGATTGATATGAAAAACGGATGCGAGTAGTTTAATATGTATAGCCTATTTGTTCCCAATGCAGCTTTACATCAAATTCCACAGGATAACAAATCATAATCTGCCATTTTCATTCTATTCTACACTTGAGAAATATACGCCCCAGCTGCTGAAAACAGGAAATTCTGGTGAAAAGATGGAAGCGGTTTCTATGGCATATGAAGTAAAATGTGAAAACTAAACCCTGAGATAGCAATACAATGTGTTTGTTTCTGAAACAGGACAAGAACATCACCGCAGCTAGAACAGCTCTGGCAGCCCTTCCATGTTAAAGGATGACTCCACACAGATCTTCAAAACTTGCACGGGATTTTTTTTATTTTCCTTTTACATATTCGGTACAATTACTAATTACTTTATCAGATATTCTGATATAAGCATGGGCAAAAAAAAAAAAAAAAAAAAATCAGACATTCAGAATTGAACCCCCATTATATGATGGAAGGGGAAAGTAAGCACAATGATCCATCCCATAAATCTCTTATTTTAATGTAAACTGTTAGTACATTGCACATAGTAAATAAAAAAAAATGCATGATATTATGATTAAGCATTTCATAACTGAAAGTTATCTTTTTGATATTACTCTATGTAAAACCATGACAAACGACAAAATACTCATAGCCTTTTGAGCCACTCCGCTAACTAGTCACTGTAGTTGTAGCTAATACCTCATTAAAAGCTAATTGACATGACGCCTCTACGAATCATTCCTGAAATCCAGGAAAGCATTCCAACTTTCTTGTTCACCCGTGGTAAATCAAGAAGCGCGAAAGAATTTACTTTCTTTGCAGTGAAACCTTCTTCCTCTTTTGATAAAGAGCCATTTCCTATGTACTTCACCAGTGTGTTAATCTACGCGTGTAGTCCACAGCGCGAAGGCTAGCTAAGGTTCTTTTATCACAGATGTTTAACGAAATGTCCAACACCGTAGAACTGAATAAAGCACGAATACAAACAAGCATTAGCCACAGAGCTACATGGAAACACACGCATGACTTTAAATTTATAAACAGAAAATAAATCCACATACCACTTTTACCTGCTTGTGAGCCAAGGGGGTTTGAATCTTCAAGTTTCTTAATTGGATTGTTTCTGATGTTAGAGAAAGCAACTTTGTTGTGATAACATCGTGCCATCTCTTCATGCAGACAATAAAACGGAAAGTGCCGTGTACAAAATTAACGAGCGGATCAAAGAAATGTATAGCCAAAACTCTGCAGGATCAAATACTAGGATATAGTCGGAAAAAATAAAAATTAAATTAAACTAATCAGAATCACTGAAATAAATGAGCATGCACACAAGCCCGATCTAGAGGAAGTATCATAAATACAGAAAATCTTTTCACTGCAAATATAGTCAACGTGAGGTTTTTCTTACTAATGTAGAGGCGTACTCACTCGTGTCCAGCGGTCTAAGAACTCATCCACTTCTATTAATTTCAGTTTCCATTGTTTAGTAAAAATTACAACAAAAAAAAACATAATTCCACCGAACTCGATTAGAAAACCGTGAGCCCCTAAGCTACACTGTCTTTTTTACTCTGTATCATCCAATTTGCTCCTGTTCCTTTTTCTCTAACATTTGTATTGTATTTGAACTTTGAATGCATTAAAAAGCTTCACTGTTTACCCACGCACCACCGTTTTGATAAATCACTATTACGCAATCTCCGTAATTCCAACAGAATGTGGATAAGAAGCCATACTATTTGCTCAGAACGTTCTGAGCATAAAAGGCAGAGTGAAATTCCCATAAACATTTATACATACAGTCGCAGTTTTATACATTCAACGACATGGATGACTTAAAAACGCCATCACAGACACCAGCAGAGGTACCGAACTTCAGTGAACAATGTATTATCTCTGTATTTCAGGTTGTGGTGATAATGGTGTGTGCTAACTTTATCACCCACTTGCCCTGGAACAGAATATGAAGTCTGCTGTCTCCACAGATACTCAAAGAGGAGTGTGAGCAGTATGCTGAGACCAGGAGGAGTCTTAAGGAAAGTGTAGAAGAACTTCAAGAGATAGTAAGAAGCAACACAATATTCTGTACAGCTGTAATTTTCTAACTCATAATTGAGAAAATACTTCCATTGCAAGTTGAGGGAAATTCCATGCAGATCTCATCAGTATGGTTGTGAGCAAATAA
>JAOTRN010000041.1:16851767-16863478 GCA_028566695.1 Bagroides melapterus | reverse complement strand
ATCATTACCACCAAGTAAGAAGATTTATTTTACTAGTTTGCCCCGCCACGGAAAAAATATATATAATTTGGAATACAGAAACAGCGTGCAGTGAGACACTGTATATTAAAGTAAGTGTGTGTGCGTGCGTGTGTGTGTGTGTGTGTGTTTTCTCCCTTAGAGGGCTTCAGTGGATCTAGCAGTAAGAGTATGAGTAACAGCTCTTGGGGAAGCAGCTTTGAGAAGAATATTCTAAACCACAACAGTAGCACCAATTCCTACTTGCCATCCTGTAAGACTTTACGTCAGTTTCCTCAGTTTGAAATGAACAGTTATTGTGTGCAACGACACACTGGAGGACATGAGTCACCACTGAGATGAGAGATTTACTCTTGTTATTTTCCATGAACACGGGGCAGTGGCTAACAGAGACGGATGAACCTTCTTGGATATCGTCGAATATTTTATCTATAGATTTGGTAGCAAATGCATTTTTTCCCTCATAATTTCCACCATATTTTAATATTTGAATATTTCACCCCGTGTTCTTGGAGAGAAAAACAAAAGTATATTGTTCCATTACATCCAGTTTTCACTAGTTTTACTACAGACTCAGACGTTTTGTTATGAAATTGTGTATTATACTAAACTTTACGTACATAAGTTTAATATTTAATTTGCTGTTTAAAAATACATATCATTGCAAAAAAAAAAGCTGATTAAAGCATAATGTTAATGATTCCATTATGAACTGTATGGCAAATATAGTGCCACGTTTTAGGTAAATGATTGAGAGAATATTTATTTCACACTATCCTTTTTTCCACATTATTTAATTAATAATTAATTTAATTAATTTAAATAAGATTAATAACTGCATACAGTGTTAAAATGTTCGGCACTGTACTATAGAGAATATAGACTACAAATCATGTAGGCTGTACAATACTATATACTATAAGTATGTTTAGAATATAGATTAGTTCTTGAAGTGATTTTTCTCTTCACTGTAGCCTCAGTGAGTGTAAATGCAGGGGGATCAGGGTTTGACTATGCCCTGTTCCTGGGAGATGACTACACTGGGAACAGCAGGAGTGGAGGAGGACGTGGAGGCAGTGCAGGAATTGAAATTGTTTCTGGAAAAGACTCTGGGTTGAAGAGCAGGTCCAGCTCCTCGGGCTTGAGAAGGACACAAGGTTCATCCTCCTCTATTAACCACGGGCCTGTTTTATTGGAGAGAAAAACCACCGTCAGTCACTCAGGAGGTTATGATGGTGAGTGTAATGAATTAAATTTCACAGTGTGCAGTCATGTTGACTTGTGGATTCAATTTAAGTGTGTCGTTCTTTTAGTGCACAAGAGAATTGTTTCACTTTTCTTTGACAGTAATCCCATTCTGCTGATCTTTATTCACAGGAAGTTCAAGCGCCAACTCATCACCAGAGCTCACGAGAAAGGACTATGGTTAGAAGTCTTTTATGAGTAATATGTATTTAAATAATTAATATATCATTAGTGAGGGCACACCCAGATTGCTGTAAGGGCACACTCAGTGAATGTCTAGGTTAGAGTTCATAGGAGACTCAGGTCATAAGGACATGCTGCATACTTGCCAGTGATTCATGTCATGTTACATACCAGCCAGATGAACACATACAATAGTCATGTAATAAGCTTTAAGGCCAGTGATTTTGCATACTGTATAGTACCAGAATACACAGTATACTGACTGGAAATGATGGCAATAAATAAACAAATAAAAACATTACTTGAAATAACTTTCATATTGTCATGTCTTTTCCATAGGCTCATCTAGAGGAAGATCCCAAACCAGAGGTAATAATTCTGGAATAATTGGAGAATTATGTGACCACCATGACTGAATATTTTAGGTTACATTTAGTTTTGATGGATTGTGTTAGTTTGGGTGTATACATGCACTATTTGATAAGCAAAAAAGAAAAGGGACATAGAGAAATGTGTGTATTTTTTTGTCTGTATCTAATTCACTTATTGTCCTTTTCAACAGAGAGTGAGATCAGGGTCAGATTACAGAGTGCATCTCCATCAACTAAATGTAAGTTTGTTTGCAAAATGTATATGTTTTCTTTCAAATGACAAAAGTAACAAATTGTTTGACTCTTTTTCACACGTCACATGAAACATTTTATCTCTTAGTGCCTCAGATTTAATGATTTATTTTTTACTATTAGTAATTACCTACTGCTTTGTATTCATATATACATAAATACACACATACATACACACATACACAAATACACAAATACATACATACACACATACATAAATACATACATACACACATACACACAAAAGCACTGATGAGTGAAGTGATTGATATTGATGATCTCATTACAGTGTGAAAAGTAAACAGTCAGCTCTCAAAGTTTAAGAGCTGGAAGCAATAAATGTAAGGGCAAGTGTAAAGATCTGAGCAACTCTGTGGGCCAAATTGTGATGACTAGGTAACTGGGTCCTAGTGTTCAGTTGTAACCAATAGTGGTACAAAGCATGACATCAGGTGATACACGAGGAGCAAAAAAGGTTCTGGTTGGATCCCACAGAAGAATCACAAATTGAAAGAATCACTGTATCACAAATTGCTATGATAGAAAGGTGTCAGAACACATGACATCGCAGCTTGCTGTGTATAGGGCTGCATAACTGCAGATCAGTCAGAGTGCTCCTGTGCACCTCCGAAGACATGTACAATGGGCATGTAAGCATCAGAACTGGATATAGCAGAAAGGGGACCTACACAATATTAATCAAGTGGTTTAGTACTATGGATGATCAGCTTGTGCACCCACATTGTTATTTTAGAAGTCATTGATAGTAATATGGAGGTATTGGCTTCACTATGTTTTGCAGGGACAGAACTGGAAGATGTGAAGAAATTAGTGAAGAGTGGACGATCGTCAAGTGTCAGCCCCACTCGCTCCACTGCCTCCTCCACTCTACCTGTTCCACGCAAAGCTAAAGTCGAGACCAAAATCATCAAACAAGGCAGTCAGACTGGTATGTTATTACATATGACCCACAGCATGCAATAGAGAAAAAGTAAATACACAAGAATTAGCTTTTGGAAAAAAAATAGTACAGTAGAACTGAATCTGATGTCCTGCATCAGGTTTTCTTCAACTGTTAAATGTGTGGTTGAAACTTCTTTCTTCTGTTCAGCCACATGATCACACTTGATGTCACAAAGGAAGAGTTATAAGAATTCAAATGTAGATTTAGATCCCACATGAGCAAGTAAGTGGTGACAGTGGCAAGAAAAAGTGAAATGAACCAGACCGAAAAATGATCTCATCTCCTTCTGGTTGACCCTGGATAATAGGATCATAAATCATTATTATTCTACAGCTGTGTACTATAAAGTATTAAGTGTATTTGAAGGATGTTCAGCATATTTTAACGAACAAGGGACATAAAAATTTTCCATTCTTTCTCCAGTTCCCAAAATTCTGTACACATGAACCCCCAGATCAGCAACTTTACCCAAGAGACAACAAAAAGCCCGCATGAGCAAATAGGTTTTCAGCATAGACATAAAGTTTGAGTGCTTGTCTCGGTCATGAACACTAACTGGACACTAACATTTGTTCTTAAATCTTGTATGTTTCAGCCTCAGGGCAGTATGACACCACTATTCTGGACTCAGTACTTCCATCATATACATGGACCAGCTCCACACTGCCCTCTAATGCTTCCAGCACGACTGCTTTTGCTTATCAAAGCAGCACCAATAACATGTCACCAGGATCTTCTCTTTTAAACACCACTTCACCCTCTTCACTATCAGGTCAACCTGAGTTACATCAGCTTTGTTTATGTTTCATGATTTCTGACAAACACAAAAATGTGATACATTACAAATCTACTTGCAGGATTTCTGCATATTAAAAAACAAATAGAATCGCTGCTAATATTTAACATTTGTGTCTATTAACACAATATAAGTAACATGAATAAAAAAAAATCTTTTTTCCATCACAGTATATGGCTTCCAGAATAATCTTGCCACACCATCTGGTACACTTCTCACATCAAATACAGTTAACACACATTCAGGTATGGCACTACAATCAGTGTCCTGTCACAAGCAGCTGTCATTAATACAACAAACAAACTTTACCAGCGCTAATGATTTGAGTTTGTGTGTCCTACAGGATACGGTGTGCAGAAAAACATTTCTCAGAGTATTGGTAGTGCTGGTGTTGTTAGTACAGGAGTTTCTACTTCTACAGGTACTCAGAGCACTTAATATTACATAATCCTAGAGTAGATGTTTTTCATATAAAATGAACATATATTGATACTACATTGATCGAGATGTCTTGGACCTGGATGACTTCTACATGAACTATTTCTTCTTATACAGGTACTACTGCACACTCGATTAAAGATGACATGCCACGAAAATATATTATACTTGAGAAAGAGAATATTCCTTCAAAAAAGGAGACAGAGGTGCTTGTTCTGTCAAAGGACAGCGGGAAGCAGTTCAGCAGCACATCGTATGGAAAAGGAGGTAAATGCAGGGATTTCACACAGAGTTTGATTTGGATATTCAGAGTATTAAAATATTCATTTAATTATGCAAGTGTGGCTTGATGAATAATTTTAATGAACAAAATGTGCTTTGCATAGTCACATACACATTGCTAATTGGGTTGGCCATAAGCTAATTTTTCATTTCACTCAGTTTTTATATTCAGAGACAGAAATGAATGCACCAACACTGATGTGGGTGGAGCAGCACAAATAACATCTGAAATCCTCTGACCCACTCGGGTCCAAATTAAATGTTACGCTCCCTCAAGTCCCTCTCTTGTAAGGCTAAAGTGGGATTTGTCTTTAAGCAAGGAACTTCAATTCCAGTCATATTTTATATATCCAGTTTTATTAATGTGCTCCTGTTACCAATTAGAGCAAGCAATTAGATAGATGTGGATGCTAAATGTAAAATAAATACTTACAAAAATGCATATGCATAGAACCTAACGTATTATGAGATACCAGGATATTATCTTTTTTTTGCTGCTTGTACCAGGATGATGAAAAGTTGAGCTTAAAGTCAAATATACACTTCTTTAAAGGGTCTGTTTCGGATGTCTCACTGAAGAAGGAGGCTGTAGCAAGCAGCTACGCTGAGGCAGCTCCTGCCAAATTAAGTTCAAGCTCCTACTGTAAGCATTTCATTTTAACCTGTCTGATATTAATGCCTTTATTTAACTGAAGTGATACTGTGGATATAGTGTTCAGCACTACAAGGAGAGAGATGAGATAAGTCAAGATTATACCTGGGGAGATTTATTACATTGTGATATTTAAATAAAAAAAAAAAATGCTTTCATTTTTTACATTTTAAAGATGGATCTTCATCAGTCCCTACCAAAGATAAGGCTACATACGCAGGTAATGTCTCTCTTCAGCCAGGTCTCTGTTTCATGTTCTCTGTTTCAAAACACTATAAATACTAGACTGGATGAGGAAGTGTTGTTGGAAACACTTTTGTCTTTCTTTGTCTGTATCTTGTTAGAGATATATAAAGAGAAAAATGGCGGAAAAGGAGGAGGTGGTTGTTTTGACTGTGGTCCGAGCTGCTGCTCCTGGTGGAAGTGGCTGCTTGGACTATTGCTTAGTCTTCTGCTGCTCCTTGGCCTTCTTTTTGGACTCATCGCTCTTGGTATGCTATAATCAGGGAAGATTTGCCTGTCTTTCATTATTATAGTTATTATATATATTATTATTAGTTATTATTTTTTGTCTTTCATTATTATATATAGTCCTCTCATGTTAGATTCTCGTCCACAAAATCATCCATATTTTGTAGCTAGAAAATATCACTTGTGTTATTTTCTAAGTCTGAGAGAACAGCATTGGTTTTCTCTTGACAGCAATAACAGCAATGATACTAATGCTATCAGAATTACACTCAATATATTTATTTGTGTTTATAAATGAAGATACCTGTCTAATAATAAGTTCTCCTTATTCTCCTTTATATCCTTCTCCTCTTCTCTTTTTTCCTTTAAAGCGGAGGAGGTGAGGAAGCTGAAAGAGCGTGTGGATGCTCTTCAGAACCTTGTTCAAACCAGCAGGGCTCAAACTAGTCGCATGACTGGAATTCAGGGTCAAAGGTCAGCATATATAGACATGGACAACGATCTGGCTGCTTCTGATAACAAATTGAACCTGGGAGCTGCTACTTTCTCAGACTCTGCGGCCCTGCAGAGAACAATACAGACTCTCCTGCAAAACGAGCTGCAGTCTGAGACATTCCGAGGTACCAAAACACACACACACACACACACACACACCACCACCACCAAGTACAAATAACTTTTATAAAGCAACTTTTTCTTGCATAAAGTCCTAGAGTTTCAAAACACGCCAGCTGTGGAACTTAACACTTCACAGAAATCCTCCAAAAATAACATCACTCAATCACCTGCTGATTTGTTTAGACGTTAAATGTGTGTTTCTTGCAGTGCCAATCATGCACAATTAGGATATAGTTCCACTGATAACATAACAAGAATTAAACATTTGAAATAGTTGAATAGGTTTTGTCTCTTGCTTTGTGTTAGTCAGTCAGCTCCACATTCTGTATCTTGGTTTGGAAATTGTAGCCTTAGGATATGTGAAGAGGGATGTGATGTGTGAGGGAGGTGTTGGTATGAAAGAGCAGGAGATTTTGAAAAGATTTAAAAAGATGTCTGGAAATCTATGAATCAAATTAATTATTCCATTCTTTATGAGAGTTTCTATGGATCCACACCATGAATAAGAGTAAATATAACCACACACAATTGCCTGGTATTCCACTTTTTTAAAATGAGCAAATAGGAGATTTCTCAGACTTCTCCCAAATTGGCACACTTTATTTTATTTTATACTTTTTTATTTATCTATTTATCTATTTTATCTTTTTATGTATTTATATTTATTTTTTATTTTTTGTAGATTAGATTTCTTAATCAATTATTATTATTATTATTATTATTATTATTATTATTATTATTATTATTATTACTATAATTATTATTATTATTATTATTATTTTGTTGTTGTTATTATTATTAGTTTTTTGTTATTATTTAATTATTATTTAATTATTATTTAATTATTATTTAATTATTATTATTGTTGTTGTTTTTGTTGTTGTTGTTAAATATTACAATCTAATCCAGGGTACTGGCAATGCCCTAATATAACAGTAAAACAGTGTAATTAGATTAACATTAGACAAACATTTATTGAAGCCTTTTTTGTGCAAGCATTAATCTAATATGATCAATTTGATAATGTCTTTTTAAAATGTGCTGAAAATGTATTTACAGCATAATACGTGCATATAACGTGCATTGTGTACGGATCTGCTTTATTCTTTCTTTTTGTAGCTAGCCTTGCTTCCTCACTCAGAGGAGAAAGAGGACTGCCAGGGCCTAAAGGTCAGACACAGAAGCATCTCTCTGTAACTCCTCCTACAGTATTGTTATGTATATTGCATGTCAATCTTCTATTCATAATAGTATATAATTTTTTAACTTTGTGGTTGTCTTGTTTAAATATTGCATTAATTGTCATTTTCAGGTGACACTGGAGCTCAAGGACCCAAAGGTCTGTAGAATTTTTTTTTATTGTAGGCTTCTACTATACTGTAACAAATCAGTGGTTGAATTCACAGAGAGACTTAAAATGAGGCAGTTATAGTTTAATAACTATAAGTATAGTTATAATGTTCTGTTGTCAGTATGTGTACAAGCAGCATGTGCACCAGCACTAAAATGACTTCAATGCTTTTCAGGGGATAATGGTTTCCCTGGAATATCAGGTAAGAAAATGTTAAAATGGGAATTGTTTGAATATCAAAATTGTTGTCATTTCATAAATGTCTGTAATGGCATTTAATTTAATTTGCTTATTTAAAATGTGCCTTTGGTTCTCCAGGAGCAATAGGACACCCAGGACCTGAAGGACCAAAAGGACAAAAGGGAAGTGCAGGTATGTTCTTAAGCAAGAAATCCTATCTGTTATTTTTCATTCATATTGAATCATTGTATTAGCTCTGATATTTAGAAATCAGTTTTGAAGCATTTTACTCTGTATTTGTGCAGGCGAGCATGGTGGAGAGGGGCCACCAGGGGTCAGGGGCCGAGACGGATTACCAGGCCTGCGAGGAGAGCCAGGTCCTCCAGGTGTTGGAGAAAAGGGTGAAAGAGGTCAGACTCCATGTGCATTTGGGGTGCTTTTGTACTTGTGGTATTTTTGTAGATAGAAGTTTGATTACACAGAGAATTTGGTACATTCAAGTTGATTCATGTCCTGCTTTGGGGTCTCAGGAACAAATCGGATTTCTGTTGAAAACAGTGGTTTAAGTATCACTTCAGTTAAACTCAGCTGTCGATTGCACCTTGTGTGGAAGTAACCCACAGCGCTGGGTAATGATTAATGTGATTAGTTGGACTCATCATATTTAGAAGAAATGTTCATGTGTCTCAATGGCAGTAAAAGGTACCTCACTGCCCCTTGCACACTGCACTTGCCCCAGCTGACCTAAGAACTGTACGAAAGTACAAATTTAAGTTTTTAAATATTAAAATACCCTTAGTGTAAACATTTGTTTTCTGTAAATAAAACCTTTTTTTGGCAGTTACACTCTTTTGACATTCATATTCTAGTGCATTTGGAATTGTATTTGGATTTGGCAAAATTTTAATTGAGTATGATTTAATTTTTTCCTTGCAGGCTCTCCAGGAGAACCAGGAGCTCGTGGCTCTCAAGGCCCACCTGGTCTACCGGGGCTAAAAGGTTTATTTAGATTTAATATAGCATGCTCTACATTGATACACGTCTGACATATACTTTTATCATTATTCAACATACAAATTGTTTTATGGGTTTCCTTAAGTTGTTGTAAAATTAATAAGTCTGACAAAGTAAATTCAATTCGATTAACATTATATAATATGAATTATTGCATTATATTTGCTCTTCAGGTGCAGCAGGTCTTAATGGTATGATGGGCACCACAGGTATGTAATAGAACTAATATATAAAATATATATTTAATATATTAATATATTAAAAATTGATTTCATAATGATGAGCTTTATTTTTTCCTGTGCAGGTGAACCAGGTCCACAAGGTTTCAGAGGAGAAGCAGGCCCTGCAGGACCTAAAGGTAAGCAACATGGCTGTGATCTAGCCTATTCATTTTAGTTTAATTAATCTGAGATGTTTACATGAATAAAATAAAAACAAAACTTATAATTTCTAATTATTAACAATTATAAATGAATAATTCCTCTTTATTTTCTGCTAGGGGACAGAGGACCTCATGGAACACAAGGAATTAAGGGTTTGTATCTAATAATATTTGTACAATTTCCACAACGCATACAAGAACATTACTAACTATATTTCAAGCTTTAATAACATATGCATGAATATTTGTTTTTCTTATTATAGGCGATCATGGTGAAAAGGGAGATCCTGGTGTACCAGGTGTGTGTTTGTATCCATACAGTTTAATTTTCAAGAAAATATTATATTTATTAATCAGTTTATTAATGGCATCACACTATTTAAAGTTTTGTGATGATTTTTTAAATAACTATTCCTCCAGGTTTCCCAGGGGCTCCAGGAAAACCAGGACTCAACGGTGAGAAAGGAGCCAAAGGATCGACAGGTAAGCATCAGATATAAAGATGAAGCACAACTGCACTGTGTACATGGCAGATTATTTATCAGTACCTTTATGACATTGATGTTGATGAATCTTACCACACTATTACTAAATGTTCATGTTTATTAAGTATAATCATGTTCAAATAGACACTGACAGCAACATGTTGTACTTATTAATATATTTTCACATTATTAGGGGCTTCAGGTACAGATGGTGAAAAGGGCCAAAGAGGTGAGTGTCATTCTAGCAAATTACAATTCTGTACAACTTCATCACACTGATTTATAACATTTATTTACTTGTATTCAAAACTCAAGGTGACCAAGGTCCAATTGGGATGCCAGGAATCAGAGGCCCAGCTGGACCACCTGGTGATGCTGGACCTCAAGGTATTACATTTTTTTCTATTTTACACTGTCAGTGTCTTTCTCAGTGAAATTCTCTTTTTACATTTAAATTTTGTGTTTAATTTGGCAGTTAATTTCTGTTATAACAAAAGTAGTAATGCTAGGAGGACCTTTTCACTGAAATCTATGTTCAGAATGATTTTATTGTTCTTGGTTTAAAGTTTGCCTACATTTTTTTCTTTTGCTAGGACCCCCAGGGCTTCAAGGACCTCCAGGTAACTTAATGCATTAAATATCATTTTTCTAATTAACATTTATGTTTCATGAATATAAATACATCTATCTTAAAATGTTAACAACAGTATTCTCCTTCCTGTAGGCATTGCAGGACTTCCTGGGCAGCCTGGAGTTAAAGGTTTATCATAATATATTATATCGTTATACTATAAATGTAATGAATAAAGCAGATATGCTGTGCTTTACTTTATTTTATTGTTCTTTACATTTTTACACTATAACACATTATGCACTAGATTTTTACTGTGTATCAATTTTGTTACTTATTTATTTGCTTCAATAATTTCATGGATGTTTTAAATCTTTAAATATTTTACAGGTGAAAATGGTGAACCTGGCAGAGTTATCAATGCAGGTAAAGCCTTAAACTTAATCCTTAACTGTATCATATAGTTCACTTTATAACTTTAAAACTGATTCTATACTTCACACAATTTCAATCAACAGCAGGCTCCAGCTCTGTGGCAATTCCTGGACCTCCAGGTCCAGCTGGACCACCTGGACCTGCTGGACCTCCAGGACTGTCAGGTGGGTCAAAGAACGCACTTTTTTCCTGCTATTAGTTATTTACATTACAGTATGTGATTCAAAACATTAAGTTGCATTCATCTAATTTCTTCTCTCATTATAGGCCCAGTTGGTCCTGCTGGAATTCCTGGACAACCAGGTAAATGACCTGAATCTGGATTAGATCTGCTACAGACGTTAATACAGAAATTTGTTCCTAATGTTTAAAGCCATATATTGGCTATAGGAAGTTTCAAATATGAGTTAACATTTTTCTGCTCTGAAATTAGTGCTACCATTAGCACCACTGTCCAGCTTTGCCCTGTTTCCTTAAAAAGAAAGTGTACATATGGATTTTATTTTGTAATTCATTTAATTTTCAATTAATGAAAAAAAAAAGAAAGAATGGTAGAAACTTGTTGCTCTCTCTACTTCTCACAGCCTTCATTGTGCCATGTCTCACCTGCCTATACAGACTTTTTCTGGGTGAATATTGAGTAAGGTCATCGTTTCAACCATCATTTCATCTACTCATTCATTTGTCTGCACAGGTCCTAAAGGTGAAAGGGGTGATCAAGGAGAAGCTGGGATCACAGTGGAAAGATCAGAGACCTCAGTTAGAGGAGCAAGTAAGAAAACCTTCAGAGATGGATTTTAATGATCCTGATATATTACTCTGATAAGAATGCTAACATTTGAATGATGTACCTCTTTCAGGAACCTTTAGTTCAATAGATGCTACTCAAGTTATTCAGGGACCACCCGGACCACCTGGTCCACCTGGACCACCTGGAGCTCCAGGTATGTAGCCAAGCTGTCAGAGAAGTGCACTTTATCAGTTTCCTGTTGTTATTTAACTA
>JAOTRN010000041.1:16797214-16823666 GCA_028566695.1 Bagroides melapterus | reverse complement strand
ATCGTAACAACTAACGATTTATACAGAAAAATCATGAAAATTAACAAGGCTGCCCAAACTTACGCATCCCACTGTATTTATATACCTTTATGTGCAGTATATGTTTAGTCTACATTTCTATTAAGCACTTCAAAAATTAATGTGACTAAAAACACAGTCAGCATTTGATTCAAAGATTTATTAGTATCTGTAAATCCTTTTATAGCTTCACTTATTGCTGTTGGAGTTGAAAGCATATGTTTAGTACAGTTTCTGTCCTGTACACACTTTATATCAAAATGCCAATGGGAAAGTTTGTCATCAGAAAAAAACCTGCCCTAATGTACAAAGTTTTGCTGATTAATTGTTGTGATAGTGTAAAGCAAGTCTCTTCCTCAAATAATTCCTAAATTAATAACCATTTGCAAGACATGATATTTCATGAGGTGACTGCTACCACAACAATCTAAAAAAAAAAAAAAAGATCACATATCTATATGAAATGAAATCCTATTTCTATACTTTTAAACTTGGGTATCAAGAACGGGATAAAATAAGCACAGGCCTCTCAGAGTCAAATACAAGCAGCATTTAAACAGAAGTTAAATATAAATAATATTTCAGAATATTAGAACACTTAACTGCTGGATTGTAAGGGATAAACATGCAGTAAACCATAAACCAAATGTCAGTCTGACTGCAAATAAATTTGTCACTGTAACTGCTGTGGGCTTAAAATAGCTTCAATGGCCAAAAAAGCAGAACAAAAAAACGGAAACAAGGCAGTGTTACCTCATCAAGAGGTGCGGCTCAAACGGCTTGAGAAAGCCCTAGTAACCTCACTGTACACAGTACTCTGTATGAGTGCACACATTAATCATCTATGCTCATATAAAGATTCCCTTCACTACAGTCAAATGAAGATTAACTTCAGATTATGTTCATGTGATGTCTCTGTACCATGAGCAGTGTGTTACTGATCATCTATTTTAAGTCAGAAAATGGGAGGAGTGACACAATTCCAATCACTGGTTCCTGCACAGGCCTATTTTAGAAAGAGCTTCAAGTGTAATGTTTATGGATACGAAAACACAGAACAAGTGGCCAGAGAAAGGAACAAGAGAAGTGTGTGTGGCTTGGACTTTCTATTTACACAAAGCTTTACATCATACACACTCACACAGCTTTTCTTTGCACTAGGCAACACCTCTCCCTTTGTAATCATTGAGGAAACGGATGCAGCTTTAAAACAACATAAAGGAGCCGAACTGACACGTTCTTCTGAAAACTACAGACTGCAAACAGTAGGTCTAGTATAGATCGTCTCACTTTCTGAATTTCATTAGATTAAAAGACTAAAGTTATTACACTGTTGCTTCGCTGCACTTTAATTTGATAATTTCACCACGTCAGCACACAACATTACTGATTTTAAGATACATTATGCCGATTAAATCTAGCATCGTGATAAACACAGTATCATGTTTGCTTTGATACTCATTCAGTTTTTTTTTTTTTTTTAGATAACCTAGTTTTGTGTCTGCTCAAAGCCTGGTGTTTGCATTGAGGGTGGAAATGTCATAAGGAAAACTCTGGTGTGACACATACTGGCAGTATTCTCCCACACCCATCCACCCAACACTGCGCTGATGTAAAGACCATGGGAAGATACACTTGCTGCAAGCCTCTCCCACTGATCCATCTGCTGAATCACTATGTGCCTGCTCACACTTCACTCTATATAAAGTTGAAACATTAACATAGATTAATGTAACAGTATCCTATTGAACATTATTTAAATCCCTTGTGAGGATAGCTCTAAAGCAATGGTGCATTAACAGCATCATAAATAAACCACCAGCTTTTTCCTCCAGTTTTTCCCACCAGCTGGAGACCAATATCCTATTGGTTAACAAATTGCATGGAGAATTAAAGCTAAAGGCTGTATCTGAGATTGTTCCTTCACTCACTCGTACAGTCATTATTTACTATACAGGCCTAAACTATTCAACTAAAATGTTTAACAATCATGACTGAAGGGTGATGACAACTTTAAAACTTAAACATTAGTAATAAGTTCTAATGGACAAATCAAAGTGGTTATGTTTTGGTGCTACACACCACTACTTTATAGAGTATGTTCAAAGAGAATAAATGAATGTTTCTCTTTGTTCACCCTTTTAACATTGTTTTCATAATTGAGACAAGCTATGCCATTAGTTCACTAACCAGAACAGAGAGAGAAAATAAAATAAAAACATCTATTAATGTCTGGCCCAACTAGTAGTGAGTCTCTGGTCCAATAATCTGCCTTCACTTGCATTACTTACATAAATGTATGAGATGTTTAGAGTCTCTGAACAACAGCCAGCATGCAGTTATATATGCTTAACTTCTTTTTGTGTCCAGTTAATGACCTCTGATATATATGAAAGAAAGAGACACACACTAGAACACATACAAGCCAAAGCTCCAGAAGCACATCATCATAAGTCGCTGTTATTTAAACCGTTTGCAAGTTAAATCACCTTGTAACCAGAAACCACATAATTACAGTATTAAAAGTGATCACCACTACAAAGTACCTGTTGGCTTAAGAGGTAGTTAAAGAAAGATTTAATTTACATTTATATACACAGTTGCATGCTACAGTATCCAGCCTGGCAACCAAATTTCAAACTAAGAGAAATCCCTATGTGCTGTGCAGGTTAGTGAGGAAACAGCATGTAACAGCTGTGTACTGGAATTACAGTGCATTATGGGTAATAATATAATGCACTCTCCAGTGAATATGATTTCCACTGAGAATTCAGACATCACTTCATACAGTGCAGTATTTCATGAATAGGGAGCAGCTACAATATAAATTCACTCTGTGCTCTTTGTTATTATTCCAAAACAGTGTAGTGGGTGGCACCTTAGGAACACCCAGTCAACTGTGTGGCAAATGTATAATGCATTCCATGACAGGGCGTAGTAACAAAGCATTTTGACTATGTGCTTTAGACACTGTACATAAGAGATTTGCGTAACTGAGCTCTGACCTTGTGTACCGACTTCAGTTACGTCATTATGATCACATTCCCACCAATAAATTCTAGTGATTATTATTTTACCCAGTATTGTGCAGCTCACATGCTTCCAATTTCAAATGCATGTAGTTAGTTGAATTTTAAATCTATAGCTTATCTTAACAGTAAGTTAAAAGAAAGTTTGCTTTCTGATGACCAACTTTAACACATATCTTTAATACTACATCTGATTTTATTTGATAATTATTTAATACTACTAATTGATTTTATTTGGAATCAAACGTCTTGGCAAATAAGTATTTTAATATTAACATTAGCAGTAAGCCAAAAATCCCTAAATGGGTTTAAACACAGAATGAACCACAAACTGTTAACTAACTTGAATATGCAAATATTCTCTGTTGTACCACAGGCTTAAAATAGCATCAGTGTTCAAAAAGGAAGAAGTAGAAGAAAAAACTGGCATAAACTTGTGTGGTCTTTATGCCCTTATGACCACAAGTTCATCTGTACAACGTATCGTATTCCAGATCCAACTGTTTTGTCTCGTGGTACAGTTGAACCCTTGACAATTGACTTTTGTGTCTTACACATATAATAGGGGAATGCTGGCAGCCTATTGCATTAATGAATGCAGGAGTCATCAATACCAGTCCTGGGGAGCCTGTATACAGACTTGCGGATGATTTCAAATGACACACAGCTCCCAATTTTCTCAGTAGAATAATATCAAAGCCTTGCAATAAAACACCACTGAGCTCTCAGGAGGCTTCTGTTGCCAGATTGTGCAAAATGTCAAAGGTGCAAAGGTAACAATTTGAGCCAAATACAATCAGATTGTGATGTTCGATAATCTCAGACATTTCCTTGTCCCTGGGGCAGTTACATTGCTGTACCTTTAATATCTGTTTTACTTGAAAACACGTATGTGTGCACAAATGTGATTAAATGACAGGTGTACCTTCACAGCTTAGTACACCCAGGGGTGCCGCTAAGTGGGGGAAAGTTAGGACGATTCTAAGGGCCCATGCACTTTGGGGGGCCTGATTTATTGATGTAGATTGGGTGTGGTAGGGGCCCCAATCTCATGTTCTTTCATAGGGCCCGAAATTGCTAGCGGCGCCCCTGAGTACACCTATGTACATATGCACCTTCCTAGGTAAACGGTTTCAAGTACAAAACAGGTACCAAATCTGTGAGAAGAAAAAGTACAGTGGGGTATCCCTATTATCTATACAGTGTAACGTGTCTATAGCTTTGGATAGTCACCAAACTGATAGTTCCCCAAGGACTGATATTAGAGATCCCTTCACGAGGCTGACATATGATCAAAATAATAAGCAAGCCTGCAACACTCCTCCACAAATCCTGTGCGAGAATATGAGGTGAGTCAGAATGATCAACAGACACAAACGCAAAGACAAAATGACAAGCGTCATGCCAAAACTGAGCTAAGCTGCTTGACTAGTCATGTGAAAAAAGGGATAGGTGGTGTCTCTACCTAGTACATTGTAATGCACAAATGAAAACAAAATCCCACATCTTTACCTTGTAGACCTTCCCGAAGGCTCCATCACCGAGCTCTCCTACAATCTCCCACACTTCCTCCGGATTCACGTCTCTATGAACGTGTTCGTATTGTTTTTTCTTTCTGTCCATGCCAAGCTTGAATATCTTCCTCAAGTTGAAAAACGACATCTTTGCCAGTCGAGAATCTGTTAAAAAGAGAACTAAAACTAACCTGACCTAAACAGCCTCTAACCTTAATTCAACTAAGTTTGCTAACTAGCTTGCTACTAGCTCTTGCTACGCATTAAATAATAATACTAATAGTTACACTGCAGCTAAAAGCAGAAGATAGCGTTATCTCTACTTTATGTTGGATGTGCCAGAAATTACAAGACTACTACGAACTAAGAAATTTTGAAAAAGTGTGACTATATCCCTAAACATGTCTATAACGGTACTGTAGAATCATCCACCGTAGATACAAAATAGTAGTCCTCTCCTTTAGTTAGCTCGATTTTCAGGCTCTACGTTGTCGGGTTTAGCAGAAAAATAAGATATGGTCCTTCTTCACGAAAATCTACTTTGAAAGAAATTTCGCTTCACCTCGTCAGCCGACAGGTAAAAATCCATAAACGTGTGTATTTATTCAATGAGTCCAAAGAGAAGAAAGGAATGATGAAGCCCAAACTCTCCGGAAAGCAGCTAGCTAGCTTACAGTCAATCTACACAAACGGTCACGGCCCAGCCGCGCTGCCTCTCTGTTCCTGGTTAAAGAAAGAAAATAAAATAGGCCTAAAACAAGAACCCGCACTGCTCTACCCTGTTACCAGATATGTTGGATTACTCCGCCCGGCAGAACAGGTTGCTGGGCTCATTTAAAGCGTCCATACTCATTTACAGGAAAGCTCATTCTGTTTAAGTCCCAACTTCTGAAAAAAGATGAGGAGCCGTCGCTGGATGGAGAAGGCGCGTGCACGGCGATGATGATGAAGAAAGAGTCTGCGCATGCGCACTGCAACCGAACGGCGACGCACGAATTTAACAGGAACTATTTGTTCACGAGTAAACAGTAACGTAACTATGGAATGTTCAAAAGATTATAATACAAATATATTTTATAGACATTATATGCAGTCTATGTATATAACCTGAAAATAGTTGATCTGTAATTGGTGCAACTTGAAAACAGAAAAATAAATAAATAAATAAAAAGAATTGTTATTCAAATGGAATATCACCTCTAGCAATTTTATTGTGATAAAAATAAATTGCTACAGAATAAAACCACATCACAAATCACAAGAGATCATATTCCAAGCATTAAAGGAATCTTCAACTCTATCCTCTGCATACTCTACTCTTACACCAATGAACTTCATGTCCTCTTTTACAACGGTGATATTACGTTTATGATTCTTCAAACAGGTACAACATTAAGTACAACTTTTCTTTTGCATGTAAATTTTTAAGTCTGACATACAGAGGAAATGATTGTTACATTAAAAATCATCAAATATAGATGGTGCAACAGAAATTCAGGAACTGATTTTTGTCCAATGTTACTTCACAATGACATATCACAGTATGTGCTGGGCTTTCTCAGCAGTGTCACTGAGTGAATTTGACAAGATTTAGAAACTTTACATTGTGGGGACTGGACTGGAAAGGTCACTTTCTTATAATGAGACAGAAAGAGAGATCACACAAATATGTGGTACAACAGGAACGTTAAATTAGTCATTACCTCTCACATCCCCTAAACACCTCTCTCTTCTATTGTGAGGTTTCAGTCTAAACCAGGCTAAAACAAGCTTTATTGTTCACAGATATCACAGAGAACAAATATTTTTTAAACACTAGTTGCTTAACTTACTTACCCTTGGCCTACACTCAGTGACAGCTGTTTACCAATCATAACACACTCATAATTATTTGGACGTGCAACACTTAACTGCAATGATACACTTACTCTGACAGGAAAACACAATTGAAGCAATTCCCTTTAGTGTCTCACAAAGTATATAACTTAACCTATGTTGAGTACTTTATTTTATAAAGTAATAAAGGGTGTTCCAGGAGAGAATTCAGATCTGCTGCAACCATTTAATGATGTTAAATGAATATATGAGCTTCACTGTCATTTTTTTTTACACTGTTTTTTTAGTACTTAGCCCAGATCACAATACCATCTGGGCACATACACAACCATACACAGTATCAATGCAATGAAACACTTTTTTTCATGAGGCCATGTTGACATATAGTAACGGAGCAGTCATTAAGATGGCGATAATGATTTTCCCAAAGGAAAAAATAATATAAAAACGTAGCCATGAGTCAAATGCAAATACTACATTTACTGTATGCAATACAGACATCTACTGGAGTATAGAGGTTAATGCAGTGAAAACACACCTGTCCGTGTCGTTCAGGGAGCCAACACAAAGATGGTGGATTTTCCTAAACGCACAAAAGAAAACAGTGTTTACAGTCAGTGTGACTCTCCTACTGTTGAACATCTGGAGGAAATCCTACATGGAGGTCAGTTATCATGTAACCATGTGGATGAAGTGTGGCCCAGACTGTTTCTGGGAGACATGTAAGTCTGTTAATGTTTGTTATTTGGTGCTAAAGCTTTCATTATCAGTAATTTCTTAATGTATCATTTATTTTGACTTTTCTACAGGTACATGTCTCATGACAGATATGGACTTTGGAGACTTGGTATTACTCATGTTCTAAATGCTGCTCATGGGAAAATGTGTTGCAAAGGTAGTGATGATTTCTATGGTACCACAGTGCAATACTATGGTGTAGCAGCTAATGACCTACCTACATTTGATATTTCACCTTTCTTCTACCCTTCTGCACAGTATATTCATCAAGCTCTCAGCTCTCCCAGAGGTAAACACACTATTGTCTGTTGTACCATACTGTATTATTTCAATGAGGTCAATGAGGCTTCTGTACTACAATATAAAATATACATTGAATAGAGAATAATAGCATAATAAAATAGAATAATCCCCTTTGGTTTTCATATTATTATTCTTTATTTGTATAGTTTTGTGATTTTGAAATGGTTAATAATGATATAATAAAGTGATCACTTTGTTTGTATCCATTTATACTGCTTTTGTTTTGTGCTACAAGTTACAGTTATCAACTCATTTTCTAATATTACATATAACTTTTCCTCAGCCAAAGTCTTTGTGCACTGTGCTGTTGGTGTAAGCCGTTCTGCTTCCCTGGTCTTGGCTTATTTAATGATCTATCACAACTACACATTAGTGGATGCAATCCTGAAAGTTAAAGAAAAGAGGTGGATATTTCCAAATCGAGGATTTCTCAAGCATCTTATAAAGCTGGATTCTGAACTAAAGAGCAAATCTCAAAGTGGCTGTCCTGTGCAGTTGTATTAGTATGGCTAAAACAGAGACTATGCAAGGACTCTTGAATATGGAAAAGGCCATCTTGTGAATGACTATTTTTTTTGTTGCCAAAATTCAGCATATCAATCCAATTGATCAACTTTGGGATGAACTGGAACACTGACTGCACCCCAGACCACCTTATATAAGTGCCTAAACTCACAAATGGTCTTATTGCTGACTGAGCAAATCCGAACAGCCATGCTCCAAAATCTACTGGAAAGCCTTCCTCAAAGTGTGGAGGTAATTATGACCGCAAAGGAGAAAACGTACCATACGTAAAATCTGAGATCAGTGGTTTTTAATATGCTAATATTTATATATTTGTATGTTTATTTGTGTATTTAATGAATGATTTACTCTCGTTGTAATACATTTACTTATTGCTTTGTTTAGCTCCTTAATAAAATGTTGTTGCAGAACCTTCTGTCAGCATTGGGCTGAAAGCCATTCTCATCTCCGGTTATTTCTGTACTTAACCGTCAAACCCCCATTATCATAGAAATGTGGTTATAGTAATATAAAGAAAGAAAAATACTATACAGTAAAATGCAAAACAACTTAGGCAAACAAAATAAAAAAAGACATAAATCTATACAAAAACAAAAATTCTAAACGTACGTATACATGTTAATAAAACAAAAACAAGCCCAATATACATTGTGTGATTTTGATAAAACATCGCTGTTTGAAATAAGGCAGGAGACTGAGAGCACCGGGAGAGGGCGATGGAGAAATCAGCAGTGGTGAAGAGTAAACAGTTCCTCTGCTGTGTCTTTGACAGCCTTGTTCTGTTCTCTGGACTCTGATTATGTATAACGTCAGGATATCAGATGACAGAACGGCGGTAAGCTGCACCTGCTCGCGCGCGTCACACTGTTACAGAACGCGCAGCTCGATCTCACACAGTTCCAACGCCTGCGGTGTAGCGATATAGCCTGTACACTGTTTTTTAATTACTAAACCAGCGAGCGAGAGAAATGACATCCCAGAAACATAAACAGGGACTAGCTGAAATCAGAGCCTTGGAGAATATTCTGGACGGATGCAAATTTGACCTCACCGCCGTCGATGAAGTCTGGCCGAACTTGTACATCGGGAATGTGTAAGTGTTACATAACGGATTTATTTCGATATCAATTTATCCAATTCACGGTTACAGCTAAATATTATGTGTTAGGTTATATGATACTTAACCGAACAACACTTCGACTGAGATTACACAAGAACATTCTTCTGAAGGACTTTTATGATTTATTTGGTACTTATAGAACAGCTCTGATGCGTAACACACTGGATAAATACTGTTTTTCTGTTTTTTTTAGGGCAATCGCTCAAAACAAAAGTGCTTTAAGGAAGATGGGCATCACGCACATCCTGAACGCGGCTCATGCTAAACAAGGCAGCATAGGAGATGAGAGTTACTACGGTACTGAGTTTGTATATCATGGTATACCAGCGGAAGACTCGGGCAAGTTTGACATCAGCGTACACTTCCGGTCAGCGTCTGACTTTATTCACAAAGCCCTCAAGAAGAAAAACGGTATGAAGTCTTTCCACTGTGTAAATTGTCCTGTTAAACACATAGATCTGCTGTTTTCCTAAGAACCAAAAAGTGCAAATATTTCTTGATTTATTGTTTTGGAGTGGCCTAGTACAGGTTGAACATGTCTTGGACATACAGCGGGGTCCAAATTTCTGAAAGAATATTGAACAATATATCTGGGATTATTTTTCTTTATAACATAAAACAGTGCTCAACAGGCTTGACTTGAATAGTTTGTATTCGAGATTCTGCACTGTTTAAATGTAAACAAATGAGTTATATTAATCATTTTAGTTTCTTTGTACTTTTAACAGGTCAGATTTCCACGTCTAATATCTTCTACTAAGGCAGTTGTTCAGATAACATGGACATAGGACCACTCTATTATCTAAAAAAGATCAGAACGTTTTGCACATACCTGTGGAGTCAATGTTAGCTAAAGTACACAAAGTCATTAAAGCTATATATACATTTGTGTGTGTGTGTGTGTGTGTGTGTGTGTTGTATTAAAATAGAAAAGAATTCAAAACAGAAGCATTTCTACTTGTTGTTCCAGACTTTTGGACCCCACTATGACATTTTATTCAGCAAGGTACAAAAAAAAAATTGCAACCTAGACTTGTCCAAGCATGGATTTTTTAGTAATTGTGTTAATTTTTTAAACCCAGTGGTGGGCAAAGATCATAATTTTTACACAGGTACAGTAGAAGTAACCTGAAAATGAGGTGACTTAACATTATAAATAAATATATATAACCATAAATATTATTAATATATCTTCAACATGTCCTTTTGGGGGGTCATCTTATTTACTACTGGAAGCCAAATGAATCCATATATTTCTCTCAAAATGTTAGTCGGTGTACTTTTTGTTTGCAGGCTAAAAACTGCTGCTAAGCCAAACTACATGTTTAATAGGTTTGACATTAATTTCTACAGAAATATTTTTTTGAAAGGTGCAACAAAATTATAAATGAAAATAATGGTGAAAGAATACATACATTTCTCTTCTGTTTTGATTGACACAGTGAAACATTCCCAAAAAAAAGAATCTTGAAGCAGTGTGCTGTTCCCCATGTCCCCAGTTTCTCACTATCAACCCAATTTGGATCACATTGACCCAACTACCTGCCCCAACAAAATGAACCCAGCAACTGAGCTTTAAAAATAACCCAGCGTTTTTTATAGCGTTCAATTATATTCCTCTACAGTTACATTTCTCTGGGGTACCACTACAGTGATAGAGAGTATAAGTGAACATTATACATATAACTTGTTACTTTTACAGCTAGAAAACACATTTAGGATGATTTTCATGTTTCCTGTTTACTACATTGCATTGTGTTTATTTTACCCACAGGAAAAGTGCTTGTGCATTGCATTATGGGAGTGAGTCGCTCATCTACTTTAGTCCTGTCCTACTTAATGTTACGTCAGCATCTAACTCTCCGCGCTGCCATCCAGCAAGTTATCCAGAGGAGACCGATTTACCCTAACAGGAACTTTCTGGGGCTCCTACTTGAGCTCGACACACAACTACAGAGAAAAAGAATGATGTGTCCAATTCTCTGACAGCACATCAATGTCAGACAGACTAGTCTCTTTTCAATAGTTTTTTAGTAAAGAAATTTTCACCTACTCTAGGTAAAATAAGATTATTAACATCAAAAACATCTAAATGAAATTCTATGGGTATTTGTACACATGCTTGTTCAGTATGTGTATATGTATACTTACACACACACACACACACACACACACACACACACACATATATATATATATATATATATATGTGTGTGTGTGTGTGTTTTATATGTATTTCCCATGTCCTTCATATTTTCATATTTCTTTATGGAAGAAAATGTTCCTGCAAGTAATAAGAAAGTAACAGATCCATGTGGATATAAGAGAGTGCGTATTTCACTATATGACAATGAACAGATGTGACCACTTCAAGAAGTGTATGAGGCCTTATTCTTAACAGCAGTTCCATTTTTAGCAGAACAGATATAATGGAGTAATGACCCATGTGTCCTTGTAATACTTGGATCACAAGACTCTCTGCCACCTAATCCTCAAACTCGTGAAAGAGAAAAAATGTCAAAAGAAGAGTGCCTTCAGGCGGGCTGGCAATACTCTGACTCTGGGATGTTATGACTACAGCTCCCATGTTGAAGCACCAAACTGTGGAAAGATCTGCTTCCTGGTGAGGACATGTTTGAAGTATCTTCAGTTACTGCTTTTATCCTGGTCTGAGATGGATTCAGAGTCTGCTCTGGGAATACTGTGAAGGAGACAGGAAATCACCCCAAATAGGAGGCCTGTCCACCACAGAGCCTGCACACACACACACACACACACACACACACACACACACACGCGCGCGCGCGCACATGAACACACATTCCCAATAGGGGAAATTTAGAAACAGCAACTCACCTGTCAGTGTGGTTTCGGTAGAAACCCAGAAGAAACGCACATGGGTGTAGGGAGAACATGAATAGAAACTGTAATCCAAGCCCAGGATCAAACTGAGGAGCTCGGAGCTGTGAGGAGGAGATAAAGATGATCACTGTGCCACCTTGCTGTCTTTAATCAAGCAGCTCGATTTTATTCAAACATACAAAAGACTCTAACTTATTATAGACAGGCTATGGTGGAGAAGCATGACAAAATAAAGCCATTATATAGGTTATATATCACTGCACATTGTTAAGGAATTATACACTGTGGCTGTGTAATTATCCTCTATTTATTTGTCATCGTTTAGATTAGGGATTCAGAGTAAAACACCGGTATTCAATCTTCTCTGCAAGGAGCCGTCATGGCTCCAGGCTTTCATTAGAAACAAATAAGTTCCTCCAAGTAGTAACTTGAGGACCAAGATCAAGATTAAGCAAGTGGAATGTTTCTGGTTAGATGGAGCCACACTGAAGATCCCTGTTCTTGAGACTTAAATATATAAATATATAAAATACACTGTTGAGGAAACAAAAAATAAGGATCCATTATTGTAATTTATTTCAATCTTGAAACTAATTTGAAATGTTTTTATTTATACTTCATGGCAGTTGAATACATTTTTTAAATAATGTGTTTAACCAATATTTGATGACAGAACATTTAATCTGTTTCAGTTAACTGGATTAACAGTTGTGTTTTGTAGTGGGGGATGTACAGTTTTGCAAAATGTTTGTGAACCCATTTGTAAGATCAGTATTTTGAACTGATACGTGATGGATGGTGATGGAGGGATTAATAAAATTTTGATTAATACTCTCAAATTGTAACAGTTATTGATTTGTAAGTTATTGAGTTATTGAAGTAACAGATTTCTAGTCACATTTCTACTGTTGTAAAAACCAAGGGAAAAAAAGGTTGTTTACACTGTCTGAGACTGAAATATTGTTTGTAAAATAAAGTCAATTGGTGAGGAATATGATTCAGCCATCTTTGTTGTTAGGATTAAGCCCCAGAGCACTCACATTTCCTGACAGTAGTGTAATATTTTGTTTTATAATGGGAGCACATTAACAGGCTATTAGAGTCAACATCAAGGTGGAAGAAAAACTGTAATATATTCAACACAGACCCTCACATCCTGTTGGATTCATGCTGTTTACGAAATGATCCATGCAAGAAAGAGTGGCCTCAAACAGGCTCGATAATGAAATTAGTTCTTCCTGTTGGAGACGGTGACTCCATTCTGGAGTCCATCACCAGGCCTGCAGTAATCCTCAGGAGAAATATGTCTCCTAATGGGCTTTTATAATCTGTTCCCCTGAGGACTCTAATCCACAGGCGGCTGTCACAATATGAAGCAGAAAAGAACACTCAGTTAAGTGGGATTTTCAGCACCATGAAGTACTTACAGTGGAGTAGTTGTGAGTTTAAATGCCTGAGAGATATGGCTCTCTGGTTTTATACTGTTATATCCAACGATGCAATCCATTTATTTTTAACGTTTTTATCATTAACTTTTTGGATATCTCATTGTATATTTTCTTTCTGAACTCAGATGGTGCAAATGTGTGTTAGTAAAAGCAGTTTTCAGCTCTTCAGTTACTAATCTTTTAACCATCATGAGTAGAATATATCTTGGCATCTCTGACATTGCACAAATCCTGTGCACATTACAAATTGAAATGATAACTGCTCCTTGTGTTACTGTATATCTTCAGCAGAGGGCGGCGCTTCACTATAAACCAGATGTGAGTGCACTCTCCTTTGCTACAGACACAATGAAGGTCTTGTAAGTGGCTGATGACTTTTAGTTCATCTATTAATCTTCCAGGATCTATTTGTGTGTTCAGTCACAGTCTACAGTTGCTATTAGTTTCTGTGAAGTTTATAGTAATTTCTAAATAACAACTAGCTGTACCTTAGTCTTGTTAAACATGACCTTGACAGGAAAATACAGCTTAACGTAGTAAAGAAAAAGGCATTATAATATACGTATGTATATATTACAGTATATGTATATACAGTATTTATAATGTTGAATAGAATTGATTGGATCCTTGAGTAAAATGTCATACACTCAATATTTAAAGGAAAAAGCCACTCTAAGTGATTTACATATGAATATTTAGAATCAATATTTTATTCAATGTTTTTTTTTAATTATTTAAATGTCTTTCATTAAGATTTTAGTGAACTATTTTCATTTTGGCTGTTTCCCACATTACATTCAATGTCATTCAATTAGCATTCGGTAGCAGTGCAGTGGGACTTCATCTCTAACCTATAGACGATGATGCAGCAATGCTTTAGTCCTTTAGTCTGTCCAGCTCTCTTACCTCCTCATCTGTGCGGTCTGCTCAAAGAGATAATGTTCCAAAAGCTTCAACATTTATGCTAATACTGCTGTCAATGTCATCATGCTCTTTGTCTCATAGAATGGTATCTAGCCAGACCATGTCTGTGCAGTTACTGGTGACCGGTGAAGTCTGCACTATTTCTAAATTGAATTTCTCATTAATATGACATGGGAGAATTGTGAGTGGGAAAAGACCCTCTTTCATTTTTAGTAGCTAATAGTGAAAGATGACCTTTATCCATTATGTCTGAGATCAGTGATAACTCTTTTCTCCCATTAAAATGCCATTGTAACTGCACTAGCATGTTAGAGCAACCCAACCTCAGATTCTCTCATGAATAGCAATAATATAGTACTAACAAATGAGCAGCAATATTGTTTAGCATATCTTATATCAATATTAACATATTTAATGTGTTTCAGGATGGAATATTCTGTTCGGTTCTAAAACTAATTAGAAACCAACAGCATTCAGAAGCAGCAGGTGTATGTTTCCCTCCATGCTTCTGGAGTGTGATTGGGGTAATATTAAACAGAATCAGACGACACAAGCCAAGAAGCCAGACACACAACAGTCAGATACACATCTCCTTCGGGGAACATCCGACTTCACTTCCTGATTAGTCGCCTGGAATTCTTTGCATGCTGACAAATCATAGTAGAGTCTGAGAAGTCAGGAAGTGAGGAGAAGACATTAAGTACACTGAGACATCAGCTCACTGTATCTCAGGCCAAGGTTTCTTCCGTGGCCACCTACAGGGGAGCAGAATTTACTGAACAGACATTGATAGTGACGTTAATCTCACTTGAGTATAGATGGCAGTACATATTTGCAAATGAGTTTATTGCTACTTGTTTTTGTTTCTCTGTATACATCTACATTTTAATGTAGAAAAATTAAAAGCTTCTGCATTAAAATGTGTTTTATCTGGATCAAAAATGGAACTTATGCAGTTAAATGTTAAATTCATTTTTACAAAAATCCAGAGAAAGCAAATATTTGAATATAGAAATTTTTACATAAAAGCATTGCATTTGTTTTCTACATTCTACAGATCTGGAGACTATATCTGGGAACATTGGACACGAGGCAGGAACATATGCGCTGGAAGGGAACCCTGGATCTCAGGATTAAACTAGTTACCCTGGGGATTCTAATGCTCCCTGCGGTGCCATGCCACCCTTTAATTTTAAATGAAATAATTTACTATTTTAATAAGTTGCTCTGCTGCCCTCTGCTGATGGTGAATCCTATTTCCAGAGTGTCACAGTGCAATAAGAGATACACATCACTAGTACCAGCCATTAAGATCAGTGACCCTTAAATGCTTCCTGTGGGTTTATGGATAATAATTGTTTTGATATAATGTGTATATACACATAGCTGCTAAACATTATAATGGAACAAATAATAAATAAATGAAAAGATAGTAAGATGATCATATTGACTGTTTAACATATTGTGTTACAATCCAAACAGATCCTGAACAGAAACAGGTTGGTGTGGCTTTCACACCCAGGCTGTTAATTCCCTTTTATTGACTTCATAAAGTTGTAATTACTGCAGACCTTCAAGCCTCCTGCACTGGCAGACAAAGCTGCTCGTGCTAACAGCAGGTGAAAAACCAGCTGTTAATGAGAACTATTTATCCCAACTGCTTGATTTGGTGAACCCTGCAATAACACAAGGATAAATAAAGGCGTAAAATATACGAATCTATGGCCTCAAAGTTACACGCAAAAAAAACTCTCATAAAGCTTAAGCACAACCAGCCCTCAGACAGACATGTTGGCAGTAAGACAAGTTTTACTGTGCATATTCTGCCCATATTCATGATCCCAGACACACTCACAGAGTTTTACATGCTAACACTAACATCACTGAATAAAGGCAGAAAGAGAAAGAGTGCTTACAAGGTTTCTAAAATCAAACCAGGCTGCACGCTAAGAACTGCAAGGGGCTTTTGTTGCCAGGGAGGTTTATAATTATCCACCATTTAAAAAAGGAAGCAGCCTCCAGAGGCATATCTGCGGACTGGCTGTCGACGACGTCCCTGACCAAGGAGAAAAGAGCTGACGACCTGAGAGAGGAGAAAAGAGACCGAAGCTGAAAAATGTGAGTTCAATCAGGTTGAGAATATTTCAGCTCCAGAAAACTTTTAAAGAGGCCAAGCTGTGTGAAACACATGCATTTCTTTTTGCATCCACATTTTCCTCTCCACACAAGCTGTAAAGGCGATCTGAATATGATCACATTCGATGAATCTTGAGCGCGATGAGCTCCTGGAAAAAAAGCTCTCCATTTACTTTGAAGCTGTTGAGAGTTGAGTGTCACCAAACACTCAGCCTCTTAGTAACAGACGTGTTTCATAAGCCTTGGCCTCGGGTCGGCTTAACCAGTCTGAAAATGTTAGTTGAATGTAAATGTGCCTTTGTGGAAAAAATCAAGAACGTTAGCAGGTAGACAGCAGGCTAAACTGGGGAATGTAGCTTGTCATGTTACTGACATAAGGTGCAATAAACCAGTTTTACACTTTTATCACAGTAAATTTAACCAACACCTCCAGTACACATGCTCAATGAATCCTCGCATCCATTAACATTAAAACACTAAGACCTTAAAAGCCCAAGTGGAAATATAAATCAGTGTATATTTTTCTACTAGGTTGTCTCTTAAGGAGCTCTGCGCCTATGAAACACCATCCGTTGCTGAACTGCAGGACTTCCTGTTGGCTGACAGGCACCCCACTGGACATGTCAACCAAGTGTGGCCCAATGTGTACATTGGCAATGAGTACGTACCAGGCAGCAGGCCGACCATTCATAAAGCAAATTCGTAGAGCAACAGGCTGCTGAACACACAGCTGAATACATGTGTGTTTAGTGTCACATAGGGCTATGAGTCAGCTGCTTTACAGACATGTTTGCACAGACTTGTAGAAGATTAGCTCCCAGTTCACTCCTTCTTAAGATGTTGATAAATGAACAGGACCAAATCATCAGTATAAAACGTTCGAGTCGAGGAGGTACGTTAAAAGTAAACGTGGCGTTGTGGTATGCTCCTTTGCTTCTGCTAGTAAAGTCAGTGTAATTACTGACCATTTCAAATCTGTCCCACTGGAAAATAAGTTTGTATTTTGCCTGCAGAGTTGCAGCCCGTGACAAGTCAACGCTGTACAGCATGGGGATCACCCACATAGTCAATGCAGCCAGCGGCCCCCCTCATGTAAACACCGGACCTCGCTTCTACAGAGACATGGCTGTAGATTATTATGGGGTGGAGGCTGACGATTCCACAGACTTCATCATAAGCGTTTTCTTCTACCCAACTGCGAGATTTATACGTGCCGCCTTGGCCAATAAAGGCAAGTTACGCAGTCACTGCATAAAATAGATTATGTTGATTATGATTTAATTCGTTTCCAAATCAGTTGTCACATCACCATTTCACACCACAATAAAGCATTTTATTTACTACTGACAAACTCTTCCATTTCAGGGAAAGTGTTTGTGCATTGCTTGATGGGAGTCAGCCGCTCGGCCACGCTCGTCTTGGCCTTTCTTATGATCTGTGAGCAGTTGACCTTAAAGGAGGCAGCACGAGTCGTTCGCCAACACAGAGATATTTGCCCCAACCCGGGCTTTCTCAATCAACTCCGTCACCTCGACATGAGCCTCGTGCGCGAAAGAAAGAGGAAGCTTGAAGTTTTCAAGCTATAAATAAAACGCTCACAATTCAACAACGTGACAAAGTCTATTCCAAAAGTATGTACCCTCCAGCTTTCAGGCCTGATGTTTTGATCCATGGCAACAACTCATTTAGGCATTTAGCAATATTCCTTTCATGACGGTAGCAAAGTGGATATAGGAGGGACAATTGAAGCCTTTGCCCATAAATAGTTATTAACTTCCACAGACTGCAGGGTTGCAAAATAAATGGCAGGTTTGTTTTAATTCCTTCCAGATGGCACGTGCTTTGAACTTGTTCCAAAAGGAGCCTATGAGCATGTGTTGTTTTTTTTAAAACTCTTGTGAAATGAGATGGTTGTGGCCTGCTTTTTATCATATGAAGGTGGAACAGGAGAAACATGCATGGCTGGATGTCTTGAAGTCCTGATCCCCTGCAGAGACACTCTAATGGGTATCATATGCTCTAATATGTTCAGAGGTACCACACAAAGCAATGCGATTTTATCCCCTGATTGTAGCCGTATACTGGGTAAAAATAAATAAATAAATAAATAAATAAAAGCTTGATTTCTGAATGAATACATTAATAAAATAGATTGTATGCACTCACCGTCCACTTTGATAGGAGCACCTGTCTAAGAACAGCATTATACCCATAACTATTTAATTTCATATGAACACAAACACAGACTACTGCAGTAGAATTTCAAAGCGGATTATATTGTAAACCCAGTCTAACACAATCTAGACACACACACGCACACACACACACACAGGCACTGCATTTCAATTTGAGGTTTTCAGATTCACAGTTAAGATCTGTTCCTGAAGCTCTACACGCCAGACGCAGTATGAGACAGCATCTATATCTGACTTGTGGTGTCTGCTGTGGACAAACAGCCTGCCTTCCAGGCCTGTCAGTCATGTTTGGCACAGTGAGGGTAGAGGGGATGACTGAGTTATGGCCTATCACACAGTGTTTTAGTGTTCATCCAACCCTGTGCAAACAAACACATCTGAGCGTCAGGACTGTCCAGGAAAGCACCACAGAACTCCCGCAGACATATTCATAGACAAATAAACACACGGCTGTTACAAGCCCAGAGAAGCAGGAAACTGGTTTGACATGACCATATGAAAATAAATACAGTAAATACAGTCATCTTCAGACTCATGAAAATGAATAACACATGCAGTGAGTGGTCATTCGCGCTCAAACACGAGGAGACGTTGTATACTTGTACTTAAGTTTGTTTAAGGAATGCAAAAGTAGTGTATTTCAAATTTATTGGCACATTTAATCCTTCCTGAAGCCTCCCTTTGAGCACTGACCTTCGAAATGCACAACCTTTGCAAATTTAATAACAACTTGTTATAGTGGTGTGAAATAGCTAATTAAAAATCTTAACAAGCCAAACAAATGGCGAATTCAGAAAGCGTGATCTTTGTACCTCACCATCCTCCTCTGTGTGCAGGGCTCGGGTGGAGAGTTATCCACGTTCATGGATGACAAAGAGTTTGGGAAACTGGGAATACGGGTTAACTGTTTTTCAACTGGCAGCACAGCAGGTAGTGTTGAGCTCCAGGTTCCCCAATTGATCCTGAGCCTGGATTAATGTCTCTGCATTGTTCTGAGTGATCTCCCTATGTCATGACTGTGTGGGTTTCCTCCCACCTCCCAAAAACATGCATGCAGGTGTATTGGATATGTAAAATTGGCCCTAGGTGTGAGTGTGTATGAGTGTGTCTGTGTGGCATCCAATCCAGGGTGTGTACCAGGCTTGTGCTCAGTTCCTGGGATGGGCTCCAGATCCACCATAACCATGATTAGGATAAAGGGTTAACTTAAACATGAATGAATGTATTTGAATTTTATTTCAATATGAGAAGCAATAAAGCAAAAACTAAGACTAAAAAATGACTCTGTAATTACTGTACACGGTGTCTGATAAAGGCACCGACTGTGAACTGAAGATCACACACTCTGTTAATTCAGCTGATGGGATCTTACACATCATGTCTCTTTAGGCTGGGTAATTGCTGGCTTATCCAAAGTATTTCCACTCCAGCAGCCAATGCTGTCATTAAACAAACTGGAAAGTCTGACATATGTGACTTTCAACATGCCTGTAAATCTATCGTGATTAGACAGCCGAGTAAGACAGTGTGATTGAGCAATAAGCTATTTTGGTATGTGTAAGAGAACATGAGCTCATTCTCAATATATTTTTCCTGTCATATATAGGCCAACTTGCTGTCATCTTTCCTCATGATGTGTTAGCGCCTCACCCGTTACATCACTGTCGGAAGAGAACAGAGCTTTCTGCAAAGCTTTCTGGAAGAGGTTGAAAAGAAAAAAACAAGGGAGCTAATTGAAAACAATAATTATAACTACTGACTGATAGTTCAATCCGCTTGACAAATTAATTTTCAGCTTTATGGAAAACTTTGGATCACAACTCACAGTTGGTGTAAAGAATGACTCAACTCCTCTGTACGCTGTGGGGGCTGCTGTGGCCGCAATACACATTCTGGAGAGCGGCTGGCTATTAATAACATCTCCTCTAGGCTGTTATCTCAGGTGCAGACTATGAATAACACCTTCCCATCTCATAGCGCGTACATTATCCCTACACATTCACCACCAACCTCACGCTGTTACATTTTATTTTAAAAAGCGCATAAAGCATTATGATAGAAGTTTCAGTGCTAAACGCTATTTGTCCGTAATGGTATGATTTTAGATTTATGAAAATTAAGACTGGATCTCACAACCCGAGCAGAAACGGTTATATTATTTGGTGGGGGGTAAAAAAATAAAAAGAAATTTCAAGGTTGAAGGCGTAAGTGAACCTGACAAAACAATAAAAGGAATCCAACATGACCAATTTAATGACTCCCCTGTCAAGGTGAGTGATGGCAGCGAGTGAGGATGTGAGTGAGAAAAAAACACACACACAGTGCTGATGGCTCTGAACACTCTCTCTCCAAAGATGATTCATGTGTCCTTTTCACATATCTGGGAAGCGAAAAGCAATTACCATCCCATTTGCGGCGGCCAAGCTCGCATTACAGACACTCCGTTAAAGTCTGGTACAAAAAAAAAATTCCAAAAAAAAAAAAGAAAAAAAATCACATTTTTGGATTAAATTACAAACCCTGCTCTGCTGAGATTTCCTATTTTTGTCAAATTGGACTCTTTTAGTCAGTGGGCCCCAGGAAGGACAGCTGCCTGTAGGAGGGCACAGGCGGTAGTGTGAGGAGGGAATAATTGGCTGGTGGAATTGAGCCCAGGCTGAGGCGTCTCCTGTGGGACTGCAGACACACTCCGTGACCTTTTAGCAGATTTTCCATCTCCATGACTCTGATTTGATCTGTCATAAGCCAAAAACATGATCTGGCTCAATGGATTTGAAATACAAAGCCTTTTATATATATATACTTTGGGTGAACAAAACATTAACACCTACAATAACACATACAGATATGTTTTTATTGGAGTTAGGAGCAGAGGCGTCAAAGAGTTTTAATCGTGTGCAGTTACTCATCTAAATAAATACTTTGGTAAAGGACGATGAGGTGCAGATTAAAATCTTTCCTTTGAGGTAAAACAGAAAAGTGTAAACTATTTTTTTTTTAAAGTGCTACAAAAGCACCAGAAAATGTTTGCCTCAAATCACACACTGCTTTTAATTACAGAGGCAGAACGACTACCACTTTTAGCACACAAACCAAGGAATGTGGAAAAACAGAAGCTATAGATAACATCCGCTTTACTAACAACCTTCTGCTAGCTAGAATGATCGTAACTTATACAAAGATTAGAACTTGATCCACGCTAGCTGAATGCAAATAGCTAGACGTCGTCGTATGCACTGCCTTTATAGATAGAGAGTGCACAGAGTAGATAGATTACAGTGACAGTCATTCCATCCCACATGTTAAAGTATGACTTAGTTAAAACAAACCAGCTCCCTTTACGGTGAAGCTTTAAAAATACATGATTATACAGCATTTTCTTATGATTATACAGGCTATACTATTAGCTGAAAGAAAAACTTGTACTCTGTTACTTATCATCTGCAGAATTTGTTTCTATTGGTCTCTGATTTCGAAATCAGTCGCGTCACTATTATTCCCACAAATAACACAAGTAGATAGAATCAAAGAGAGGAAATGAGGGCTTTGAGATTGACTTTATTTGTCCTTTAGAATCAATGACTGGAGCACAGAAAATACTAACGTCGTGTCGGTTTATAATACGAAGGTAAGTCCTGCCAATATGATCATATATTGACGAAGAGAAAGGAGGTGTATTATAAAAGGACAAAACTTGCCACACAGCCAGTTCATCAATGACACTGACACTGACACTGTTTATTTACATTACTTCATTTCCAAACACTTTTATCCAAAGTGTCTAACAAGTAAGACAGAACCTAATACACACCCTGAGCTTAAGTATCTAAGACTTTTGTTTAAAGGCCCAAAAATGGCTCACTGGAAGTTCCGGGGTTTGAACTAATAACCTCTAGTTCATTAATGCAGAATCACTGCCATAATTATTCACCCACCTTGAACTTTTATGCACTTTGGAGACTAAACTAGACTCGGATTTATGAAGTGGATTGAACTGGGATAGTGAGTCATGAAATGTACACAGAATTGTTTCCTTTGAATATTATTATTATTATGTACAAATTATTCACAAATAAAACAAGCAAATAAATTCACAAATAAATTACACAAGCATCCATGTTACTGTGAAACCCCTAAATTAGTTCTGGTCTAACTAGTTGCTATTACAAGCCACATAATTAGTTGAGATTAGAGAGATAGAGAGATTGCTACTTAGGTCATATTATAAATACCAAGGAGCTATGGGAACTGGAGAAATATCTAAAAAATATTCCAAACTTTAAACTTTAAACTATGTGGCACACCATTAAAGCTGGGTAAAAGAAAAAAGAGAGAGAGAGAGAGAGAGAGAGAAGCAGTGAAGTCCATTTCAGTTTCGTGTTGTAACACTAGAAAATGTGGACAACTTCACAAGGGAAATACATATGCAAGGCAACGTAGTTATAAATGAATTTATGCAAGTTTATGCAAAACCTGCAGCACCTGCTGTGTGGTCAGAAAGGTTTTTCATTAAAGAAACCCACAGAGACCTACCTGATTTGCACAGAATGCGAGACACTAAACAGCCAACGAGCTTCTGAGCACCGGAGTGGTCTCAAAACAGGTGTATTACAAGCCACAAATCTGCACCGTACACGGCATAGCAGACTTCACGGCATAAAGAAGCCATTCCTAATGTTTAGTGGACTTTAATGCAGTCTGCAGCCTCAGTCTATTCCAAATATAGAAGCTTATCATCGAGAGACTACTGATCCTCTACAAACGCTGCAGTCAGCATGAGCAAATTGTTTCTGACCTTCTGACATCCTCCACAAATCCACAGTTATATTATCAACATGACATCATGCCTTAGTGACAGAATGACTACTGAACTTTTGAGGGCTTTTTTTTTTTTTTTCTACTGGCCCCAGTTTTCTTTGGCTTAGATAAATATATATGTCAGAATAGCAACAGAGTAAAGTGATTTGTGATATAAATAGAGGACTAAGTCAGTCACAGGCTCAAGCAGCAGGCAAAATAAAATGCACTCTCTGTACTCGTGTGCTACAACTATTCTAGCTACTGGGGCAGAGGATCTGTACACACGCACGCATGCAAAAACACACACACACAACCCCTCCTGCCTGCTGTTAAGAGCAAAGCTCATAGATCAATGGCCTAAAAATATAATTTGGGGTCTGGAGTGTGTTATGGACAGACCAGACATGTGCAGCGTGTGCTCGGAGTAAACATCAGACAGATTGTGTTGACGGTAAGCACTTAAATATGAATGTATATTGATTCACCATTTCCGGATTAAGAGAGGATCAAGTGTGGATTCATAACAGCAGTTAGTGTCAACTGTTATTGACTGTTACCAGAACTGAAAGTGTGTACAGAAATCTGTCAACTGAAACCTCTGAAGGTACAACAAAATATGAAATTAATACCATTTTTGATCCACAGTAGCATGATTTCATGACTGGAATGCAATTTAGCCTTTATATGTAACAATCTTTATATGTAAAAATAATCGTTTGTATTTTTATTTTTCCACTGTTGATTCCGAATGTGTTAACCCTTGTCAAACAACACTCTCATTTCCACAAGGTTTCTCTGCTGACAGCGTCTGTGTGCTGCTCTATAACTAGCAACGGTTAGAAGTTAGCAAACTAGCATCCATACAAACGATCAATTAGTTTCATTCATCTTCAATATCATCTTCACACTGGATCTACAGTCTATCCTGGGAATACTGGGTGTAAGGCAGACACACATCCTGGATCAGATGCCACACATTTTTTTCCCAAACATCATTCACACCTAGGGGCAGATAAACTTAGCCCTAACATGTTTTTTTTTTTTTTTTTTGGAGGTGGGATAAAACCAGAGAATATGAGAGAGAGAATGTAAACCATTAACCATTCTTAGGTTAGAGTTAGAGTTACTGTCAACTGATAGACATCCAAATGAGCAAACTGTTTTTTATTTTGTTTTTTTTTTGTTGCTCATACTATTTCTTTTAGCAGAGGAGAAGGAACAGACACAACAGCTAACTGAGCTGTACATAATACTCCATGGCTACCGATATCTTAAATAGTAGTTATATAATAAATAATCTGAATGAAGTGTAACAATATTTCATATAATGTCAGTGTATGAGCAGACGACGAGTCTGATCCGTGCATGTGTGTGTGCAGACTGGTCATAACGGTGAATCAATAACGATTCTCTATTTTCAGTGGAATTGTAAGCAAACAGTCAGCACTGAAAGATGATGTGCTGGAAACAGAAATAAAAAAAATGGGTGTGTTAGGATCTGAGTGACTCTACCAAAGTTAAAAAAAAACTTGTGATGGCTAGATGACTGCATCAGAGCATCTCCAAAACAGCAGAGGTTGTGGGGTGAGCACAGTAGTCTCAGTAAAAGTAGTCCAAGGAAGGATGGTGACAGAATCATGTGTGCTCAAGCCCTAGCCCACCTGGTCTAAAACCTCGGGTTCTGCCATTCATGTGGATGTTAACTAGACACGACACCTACGTAAATATTGCAGCACCCCAGAGAACACCACTTCATAGCAAGAATAATTCCTAATAGTAGTGACTTCTTTCAGCAGGAAAATCCATGAGTGTTGACTTGCCCTTGAAGTTCTTCAGATCTCAATCTGATCAAGCATCAGTAGGATGTATTGGATGAATAAATCAGACCCATAATGCCCCACTTCACTTACAGTACAGGACCTAAATGATCTACTGTTAATGTCATGATACCAGATACCACAGTACACCTTCAGCGGTCTTGTAGAAACCATGCCTCAGGGTATTTGAGCTGTTCTGGTGGCACACACTCACACAAAGAGAGAGAAAGAGAGAGAGAGAGAGAGAGATTGAGAGATTGAGGGGTGAATAATGCCTGTATATCAGAAACAAATATATAGTACTTTTTTCCCCTTTCAAAGACTGAGAAGAAACAAAAGAAGAAACATCTCCGTTTTCCGATGCCCAAATTTTCTGGGCTGGTTTCATGTATTTTGTGTGGGGTTTGAGATACAGTTGGAAAATTTTCTGAAAACTTACCAACCCTAATGACATTCTCTTGACTATCTAAACCCACACAAAATGAGCTGCTAGGATATGTGAATATTGTCCACTTCCAACTGCTTAATGCAGAGTTTCTAACAGTTCACTAGACAGGAACTTCTAGCAGAAGTCAGGTGTGACAGCCTATGGTTTGAGGCTCTTATTAATGTCAACATGCCCCTAAAATCTCTGGCCACAAGCCACTGCTACATTTTGTTTTGTGTATTTTGCAAGTTATTTGTTTTTACTAGCAGCACATAACAGCCACTTTGAGAAAGATGGAGAAAGTGCAGTGTTTCATATCAAATATGTTGCACTGGAACAGTGGTGCATAATCTTAATGCAAATGGACGTTCTTCTATAATAATAATAATAATAATAATAATAATAATAATAATACTAATACTAATACTAATACTAATACTAATACTAATACTAATACTAATACTAATACTAATACTACTAATACTAATACTACTAATACTAATACTAATACTAATAATAATAATAATAATAATAAAATACTACTACTACTACTACTAATAATAACCCACACACACACAACCCCAAAAAAAGTCAACTCTTAAAGGCCAAAATAGTTTATATATTTTATTAAAAAAAAACAAAAACAAACACCCCCCCGCCCCCCAACCTTTCAAGTTACTGTATATTGAGCTTAAGGTGTGCATAAAAATTACAGAAATATTTTATAAAGCAATATTGGAGCATTTACATGCGTTTACAT
>JAOTRN010000041.1:16757529-16787466 GCA_028566695.1 Bagroides melapterus | reverse complement strand
AAAACAACCAATTCTGATATTTGAGCACCCGCGTAACATGTCTTTACTTCTTTCTAAAGCCAATAATTCCAGCTTCCTGTTGATGAACAGTGTTTTAAAAAGATGATGAAGTCGAACACTTCAAAACAGAGCCAAATCAAAAACACACAAAAGCCAGCACAGTGTGACCCAGACAGCAAGTACATCACCCCAGAGCTGTTTGAGCTGCAGAAACTCTTCTGGCAAGGAACAGGAGCAGCTTACACCCACGTCAACGAGGTCTGGCCCAGAGTCTACATCGGTGATGAGTAAGCAGGATGAGTAAAAGAGCAGAGTTGTTTGATTATTTTCTGCTTAATGAAATTTTGAACACTTGGGATGGTTCCTAAGACTTCTTCAGTCTTATTAATCTCCATTTGACACAGCATGTATAATTTGATAAATGCTCATGAACCTTAATTTTCACTCATTTACAGCTTAATAATATTAGACAAACGTAATATTTTCACAGAAAGACAGCACTAGAGCGCCACAACTTGGAGAAGATGGGTATAACACACATCCTCAATGCTGCTGAGGGAAAATGGAACAATGTTGCTACAGGACCAGATTACTACCACAACATGAACTTGTATTACTATGGAGTGGAGGCAGAAGATATTCCAACTTTCAACCTCACACAGTTTTTCTATTCGGCAGCTCAATTTATTGACCATGCAATCAACAAACCAGAGAGTGAGTAAAGAGACAGAAGAGCAATGATAAATATGTTTAGATAAGAGCGCTTCTCACACACACACACTTTCTTGCAGTGAGCTGGCTAAAGGACAAACACTGCCTTTATTACACTATAATTAGTGATGACCTTTTGTAGTTTATCTTAGCTGTAACATGCATTTAACTCCCTGCCTGTATTAATTCATGTATATTTATGCATTCCCCCCGAGCAGTCTAGTTTAATTCAAATTCAGATCAGCCAAATCCTGCAGTGTCACTCATAAATCAACCCAGTGAGCAGCACCTCACCTCACTAATTCGTTTCTTGTTTCAGGTAAACTGCTCGTACACTGCGTCATGGGACGAAGTCGATCAGCAACTTTATTTTTGGCTTACTTAATGATCTACAAGAACATGACCGTTGTTGATGCAATTGAGCTCGTGAAGAAGCACCGATGCATTTTACCCAACAGAGGATTTCTAAAGCAACTCCGACTCCTGGATGTTCAGCTACAAAAGCAAAGACAAGAAACAAATCCAGACAACATAGCCTGAGACTCGCATCTAGATTCATCATGTGGCACATAAGTTTGTGCCAAATGGATTTAAGCACAGAGCTTAGTAACAAGCTATTTTTGCCAGTCGCATACCTCAGGGTGTTTTTTTGTTTTTTTTTTTGCCTAATTACATATTTAAAATCAAAAAGCTCATTTAAAAAAAGTTTGAATCCAATTGTGACTCCTCCGACTGTTCCCTATTTGGAAAAAAGTCTGAAATGATGCAAGCATGAAGTAACAGCACACAGGAAACAAACAGTCCAGAGTTGGGCTCAAGTCTGTCAGTGGCTCATCATAATTTATTTTCTGCTAAAATGTACAGCATTTAAGTGACTGACTAAAAAGGTAACTCATAAATACAGGACTGTTGCTCCATTAATTAGTATAGTCAGGATATCCCTCTTACATCAAACTGCCATTCTGTACAGGTACAAAGGCTACAAAATAAGCTATACAAACAGACACCAATACAATTTCTCTTTATACATGCCATCTGTTTTGTCTATTAACAAGGCTACTGTTCTACATTTCAGTAAAATATAAATCAGATGTTTTATAAAGATAAAAAAAATTTACATGTGGAATGAAAATGCATGTTTAAAGGCATTTCATAAAAGACCAACTTTGGGTGTAAATTGACAATTTTTCTGAACTGCCCTGTGAAAGTTTTTTTTTTTTTTTTTTTTAACCTTTTTTGCATTCCCTTCCATCGATTTAGAATTCTACATGTACAAATACTGACATTTACTTCTCTATTTCATCTGAAATTGCTTTAGTTTGTATAAAAACAAAGCTGCCTCAGGTAAAGAAACTTGTTAAAAAGTAACAAATTATACACAATTAGCAATAGAACCTTCGAAGCTGAACACCCAAAATACATGACAATGTTTTAAAATCTTTTCAGTATTAGAAACAACAAAAATATAATTTCATTTTTCCTTCCATAAGAGGGAAACCTAACCAAGGCCATACATTTAATATAAAATTGCTTGCTTTTAAGCACAACACTGTACAGTACTACTTTGATGCACTGTCACTAACAAAGACATTATAGCATGCTAAGTTTCACCTTACACTTAAAAAAAATATATATAAAAGTAGACTTACAATAATTTAAATTATATGAAGGCATGAGTACAGACTTGGAAACATAACCTTGCGATTGTTAAACAGGTACATTGAAAAGGCTTACAATGCAGGCACATTTAAAGGTTCCATAAAGCAAGTCCAAAACAAAATAAAGGGGAAAAAATCATTGCAGTTATAAACTGCAATGCAGTTTGAAGAGATTTACATTTAAATGTTACATTAAATTTAGATGACGTAAGGCTTCCCATAAATAGGGAAAAAGCTAAAGATTAGCCATTAAACACAATTTTTTTGCATTCTTACCAAGTGCTGGTTTTTAATAAAAAAAAAACCCAAAACAAACAAAAGCAAACAATAATATTTTGAAAAAAAAAAAAACAACAAAAAATACAAAAACTACCTCAAGTCATCAAGCTGACTTTCATTTCCTGACACACTGCAGGAGAGGGGTCATTAGCGATTATCGTCTCATATAAGGCCCGTTTAAGGGTTGTTTGGACATGCCAGTGTTCACATAATTGTGGTGACCCGCTGGACTGTACATCATATTGCCGTGGGGAGGAGCCTGCATGGGCTGCTGTGGGTAAGGCTGAGTACCCATCATGCCCATCTGCATAGAGTACTGTGGAGATTGGTTCATGTACGTTGTGCTGCCATGGTAACTCCCATTCATCATGGGCTGGGTCACTCTGTACGTGTTCATTGCGTTAAGAGGCGCCATATTTACGTTCATAGAGTTTACATTGTAACCTGGAGCGGGCATGAGGTTCACACCCATGTTCATGCGAGGTGCCATGGCCAGTGTCCTGCTTGGAGCCTGCATGGTAACAGCCTGTGGACTCCTGCCATACATCTGCTGCTGGTGGTGAGGCGTCAGTGGTGCCGATTTAGAGCGAATAGACACCGGATGATGGTGGTGATTCTTGGGTGCAATTTGTGTCTGCAGTCTTTGGGAGGGGGCCAAGTTCATGTTCGGTGTGCCCATGTTGCGCTGCACCATCATAGGTGGAGGGGTCATGTTAGGGGGTGGAGTCATGGTGGCCTGCGTCTGAGGGCCTCCACCTGTGACTGCGTGTGGAGGCTGAGACAGAGGCACCAGCGTAGCGTTGTGAGGGCCAAGCTGCGAAGACAATGAACCGTTGTTGTTGGTGTAAGATGTGATGGGATGAGATGCAGAGTGGCTAAAAGGCAAGGGATGTTCCATGAGAGTATTAGTAAGCTGCTGGAGCTTAGCCAGGCTGAAAGTAGCCGAGGGCTGTGCATAGTGCCCACCCCCATACTCTCCCTGGCCCATCCTCTCATACAGCCCCAGATTGGTGGAGGGGTTGTTTGACTCAGCGAGGTCAGGGAGCTGCATGGGGGGAGGGAAACTGCCAGGCATAGAGCAGTGAGACAGAGGCTGCTGGTGGTGCTGATGCTGATGGTGTTGATGTGGGTGGTGGTGGTGATGGTGGTTGTGGTGGTGACCATGACTGTGCATGTGCCCATGCCCGTGTCCGTGTCCAGGACCATGTCCATGCCCATGCCCAGGCTGCCTCTCTGGTACACAGCCTTGTGGGGATTTGACGCTGCAACCCTGTGGCGAGCTCATGCTGTTCTGCTGTAGCATACTGCAGGCGCCAGTATTGTTCACCACAGGGCCAGCCATCTGCTGGGACACGGCACAGCTGCTCTGTCCATGGCTGCCACTGGAGGAAAGGTTGCCATAGGAACAGCTGCTCTGGGAAGAGGCACCGGTGCTGGCTCCTGTACCACAAATGCTGCCACCTAGTGTGGAGTCATAGCTACTGGGATTCTCATAATTTTCAGTCGTGCTTTCAATGCTTCCAAGGTCACTGAAGCCACTGTCCACTACCTGCTGTGAGTGATCAGACACAGAAGGGACATCCATCATTGGGCTTGTTTCCATGTTATTATGAAGGGAGTGCACAGAGATTGCGCCTTGGTCTGGGCTAATCTGAGTGTAGCCATTCTCTAGAATTGACACGGCTGGGCTATTGACAGATCGCACTGACTGGCTTGGGTGTGAATGAACAGAGGACATTGGACTGCTGTGGTCTGACTGCTGGCAGTCATCTACTGGAGTCATTTGGGGACTCTGGTCTACATGCACATATCTCTGCAGGCTGCGGCAGGCCTCCTGGGTCTCTACACAGTCCTGGAAATGCCGCTCTTGCTCAGCCTCCTGCGTTAGGGACTGGACTGCTTGGGCAGTTTCCATGTCGATCTCTGGACAAATAGTGTGGTCCTCTTTTATTGCAGGTGTCAAAGGTCCAGCATCTTTTCGGTCAACATTTTGACTGTGCTCCTCTTCTTCCTCTTCCTCCTCATCTGATTCAGAGTCAGGTTGATGGTCCGAGTCTGCAGGGTTATCCTGGTTGTCCATGCTAACTAATCCATTGTCTGAGACCAGCTCTCCAGAAGACTGCACAGGAGGATCCTGCTCCTTCTCCTCATTGCAAAAGTTTGGCTTGGGATCAGTATTATCTGGAGGCTCTTTCTCCAGTACTGGTGTAGGATCCTCCTTCCTCACCTCACCAGAATCCACATGGCCATCATCCTCATCATCTGCATCATGATCCTCCACATGGGAAGGTTCTAGTTCTTCCTCCTCCTCTTCCTCCTCATCCTGCTCACCAGAGGCCTGGGGCTCACTACATTTATGCTCATCTGGCTCCTGGCTTCCTTCCTGTTCTGCACTTTCAGGAGACTGTTCATCACAATTCATAGGACCTAATGGAGTTTCCTGGCTCACTGCATCACAAGGAGAAACAGCCACAGAATCAGGTTTATCTGCAGGCTCATCATCCTTGTGTTCATCACTAGGTCCCTGTGACTCTGTGATCAGGGCGTCTGAGTGCAGCTCTGGTTTTACACACTCTTGTTCGTCTAGAAACACAGACTCTGAGCCTTCAGGAACAGAAACAGGACTATCCACCTGCTCTTCCTCTGGTTCCTGCTCCATAGTGACCATGGGTGTCTCAGGTGGTGTGTAAAGGTTGAGCTTAAATCCCATTTTTCTCTCTTTCTTTAACCTCCATTTAGGAGGCCCTCGCTTCACTCCTTTAGGCCAGCCTTTTTTCCGCTTAATGGGCCGAGGATTGTCCTTTTTCACAGCATCTGCATAGATAAGATTCGGTAAGGGTGAGTCAGAGAATAGCCTGAATAATCAAAAATACATTCGTTATCATACAAATATTTTAATAAACCCTAAAAATGCATAAATAATTACCTTCAACTTGCTCTCTTTCCTGTTGATTTGAATGATTGTCATCTTGTCTTTCCTTCTTCCTTGGTCTACCAGGTCTACGCACAACTGTTCTTACACTGCTCTCTTCCTCCTCCTCCTCTTCCTCACTTCCTTCCCTCCTGCCACTATGACCTAGCTGTGGCCTAGGGCTCTCCACATCAGAGTTTTCAAATGGTTCATCCAGCACCTCTGTTCTCTCCGATATTGTTTCTGTGGTGACGCTACTGTTGATGCGCACTCTCCTCCTCCCTCTTCTTCTCCGCAGAGGGCCTGCTCTCTGTTTAAAAATAAATAAATAAATTCAGTATGAGAGGCTTGTTTATTTTTCAGACTTTGCATCTATATCTCAGCAGTGGACAGTAAGACATAGCTGTTTACCCGGTATCACATCTCATGTACATCTCTTTTAATTGCAAAAAAAAAAAAATAAAAAAAAAAATAGCCAACTAGCAAAACTGAAAGTGTTCACATGGAGATGGTCAGCAGTATATCCTAATTAAACATTCAGGCACTTAGTCAATAAAAGCTTTACTCTCACGGTCAATGGCAGACTAGCATTTTGTACAGCTTTCAACAACCACACAAATAAAGAGCAGCCCTTGGCTGAAAGAGAAGGAAGTAAAGTAAAATCCAAAGTAAAATGTGAGTTGCAGACAAATTTAGTCACCACTCAGCAGAAGCGTGGGCACACACTGCCAGAGTTCAAGTTTAAAAACAGTCGTTCCGAAGCCACACTAACATTAGGATGGTAGGAAAGTTTTAAAATCTTAGAAAAATTGGAAAATCTTGCATTATTGCAGAAACACTGCACATTAACCTGTAGAGAAGTTGCATACATCTTTATAGAGGAAAGCAAATAACATAGCCTACAGCTAGAGTCTACAACAACTGGGCCAATATATTTATAATGTTACATGTAATTAATCTTTTTGCATTTTTATTACATTTCAGACATGCTCATTCCTATCATTCAATGGCATAATAACATTTTCTTTAACTATGTTGCTTGATGGCTGCCAAAGTCAAACAAGACTCCTTCTTGATCAAGCCCAAAATTAGCATCAGGCAAGATCTTTTACTGAATCAGTGTTCAAACAATTTCTTTAATAATATTTTTCACCAAGAATGTTGCAACTGTGACTGAATTATTTAAACTAGTCACAAATAAAGTACAGCTATGACAAAACATACTGAGATCCATTTACCTTACATAGTAATCACCATAATGATAAGAAGCAGTAATGAGATAAGACTGAGTGGCTAAAACCTTCATTGAAAAAGCAACAAAAAAAAATAGATAAATAAATAAACCTGTTTATCATACATCAATGTGCTTGGCAGTGCAAAAGTTGCTTGGTCTTGCTTTTGGGTCTACACAGTACAAATGTAATGTGGTCAACTGACCTGAGAGATCAAATCACATGACATTTTACACTGTTCACACCTGTATTTTTGTTATTAAGTCACTGATACAACACACATACTGATTTTTCTAGTAGTTTCCATTTATATGTGCAGAATGCAAGTTAAGGAAAGATGACAAAGCTCGACAGACAACAGTTCACAGGAGGTGACCCCAGTGCACTCAAAACCAAAATACAGAGGTTTGGATGAGGAGGATGAAGTTAAGGATGATGCTAAACATAGGGAAATGTGACCACATTCTGAATGGCATGCCTCATGATCCAAATGCAAAGTTCCATCATTCAGACCACAGTATCTGAGCCACAGGCCATTCAATTGGAAAGCTACGCCAGTATGAAACCTCAAATGAGAGCTAGCAGGACCCAGCTGACCACACATCCCTCACAACATATTCTTTACTGGACTTGGCTGACTCTTAGGAGACATTCTGGGGTTTGCTAATCCTACAGCAAATACTTCAACATTTCATAAAAAACAGTTTTGTTTTAATGAGGACACGTTTACTTGATTCACACGTCGAAATCTAATATTACCTAAAAACAACTGAATGTAAAACTAGACTGAGTCTTGAACAAAATAAATGGCAGGAATATTTCCTAAATAAACAGACATGAATATTTCTCATACCATGGTCATCTATTCAAAGAAAATATTTATGCCCAAGCATATGAGGCAATGGTGCCTAGTCAATGCTGCAGCTGATGTACACCATAAAAAGCAGAGACAAGTGAAGTACATCAGATGGATGACATTAACAGGTTTCCCCATGGTTGAAAGCTTACCTTTCGCTTGAGCCCTAGTGTAGACTGGGATCGGACTGAAATATTGTCATCACTGCTGCTATCCTCGCTGACGTCCAAGTCCTTTTCAATTGTGGCAGTGAGCATTTGCTCTGGGTTCCGTCTGGTGTAGCTGTTACTCTTGGTAAGAGGAGGTATCCTACTGCTCATCATTCGTGCTCGCTTCTCAGTGGATGATTCACTGCATACCACAAGATTTGCTTTCTGGTGTTCATAAGAAGCACAAGCAGGGATGTACGTTAGCCAGTTTATTCCAATTGTAGTGATACAGAATGATGAAGCTTTTCTGCAGTAAACAGTTTACTTTCTGATTAGTCAGTGATCTAATAGCATTTATTTTTTAACCAATTCTGAAAAAATTTATTTCATAGAACAGTAACGTTAATGTAGAGCTCTATCTGGGTCAGAAGATCTGCATAGCAGACATCTGTGAACTCTTTTTGAACTCTCAGAACTCCAGCTGGAAACTTGTAATGCAGAGCATAATGAGTGACCCACAGTTATCAGCAAATTTCTAATCATGACATGACAAAGCTATATAACACACTGTGTAGTCGTACTATTATAATGCGTTTAAGGCAAGGTTAGTGAACCATCAAAGAATATTGTCAAACAGTCCACAGACCACACAGTTCTAGCTGACCACCCTGGAAACAGGCAACAGCTTGTGGTTTGGCGCATAGACCAAAATATGTCCCTGTGCAAGTTTGGCTTGTTATAACAGGTAAATTTTATACCCTGGTTCAGCATGGGGTGTTTAAATAAAAACTCTGTTAAGCCAAGCCAGACAAAACATAGTCCAAACCACCAAAGTATCGGTTCTTTGTGGAAAAACTCATTGCTAGCAGTTAATGTGACACCACCAATAACAACTATGTTTAAAATAATAATAATAGAGATATTCATAAAAACAAACAACAAAAAAAAAAAATATATGCAATGAAGCCGATATCTACCTCTGTTCCTTTTCTATGCTGGCTCTCTGAGCATTTTCTGTAGATTGTTCTAGCAGGAGTCCAGACGAGACGATCAGGATCAACCTCGTATATACGTGGTTTCTCTCTAAGCCTTGACATGTGCTTCTGAATCGTCTGATGCTTTCGAATGATCACAAATCTATACAAGAAAAAAATAGAGTGAGAAAACGTGACCAGAGAGAAAATTCTATACAGTCAAAACACATGGGCAATTACAGCTATTATAAGCTCAGGCTCCAGATCAAGTAACTTATAGGCTGGTCTTAGGTGTCAAAATGACTTGGTCTATAGATTAGAGAAAAACCTGTCAAAAACTATGTATAAATAAGACAGCAAGGGAGGAAAACCTACCTGCCATCCTGCACATCAATCATGTTGAGCTGCTGGAGTGTGGTGGCAATGTCATGTGGACACATGCCTGTGGCTTTACTCATTCCCTTGATGCTCACACTCTTATCCGGGTGATTGTGCAGGTACTCCAGTATGACACTTTTCCAATACGCCAAGTAGGACAGACGACCCAGATCTGATAGAGGCTTCTCCGGGGACCCGGCCTGGCCCTCCCTCCTGGAGAGCAAGTAACCTAGCAAGAAATAGGGCGAGAGATGTTGAAAAAAGTGAAATGTCACGAAATCTTAAGTCAATATTGGTTTGACACTATAAACAAGACATGAGGCTTATTCTCCAGAAACATCTCTTAGGCATGCAGATATCTCTGTGTATTTCCCAAAAAACATCATATATAAAAACTTAAAAACTCTCCAGCCTCCTGCAGGCACTGATGCATGCTGTGAGGTGCTGGACACAACGCTCGCCTGTAGAGAGCAGAGAGCTCCCCTGAATCAGGCTGTGGTGACTAAACAAAAGGGAGATGAGCCTGATTAAAGAGCTGCTTTAGCCATGATTAGACAGAGAGCTGCCCTCATGTGATACTCCTTCATTAGCAGCCATCAACTTCATTAATGCAGCCACCTGGGAGGAGCTCTCAGAAAAGAAGCATCGGGCGCTCACACCTCTGTTTCATCCTTTAGCCACCATGGAACAATTGTAAAGGGACATGGCACTAAACAGATTATTAAATAACAACCACTTAAATTTACAGCTTTAAAAATCTAAAGAGCAACGACCCACACCATTAATCAAATGTTTGGTGGGAAAAGGCATTTATAATTTTTCACATGTTCAAATACAGCCTTTTGGGTGCTTCTGTGTGCACAGAAAACAAATGCTATGTTGAGTTTATGATAACTCATGAGATACACAAATAACATTTCCAAATAAAACAAAAAAACAAAAACAAAACTTACTGAAATCAATGAGGAACCTCCCAAATCCTTGCCTTTGGTACTGGGGCATGATCATTATGCAGGAGACATTGTACTTCTGCTGGCAAAGCTTTTCCTGGGGGAGAAAGAAATAGATAGTGTATGTCAGCGCACTGCCAACGCAGGCAATTCACAGCACCTGCCGCTGTCCTCGACCGAACCAAACTAAACATGCAGAGAGAATGCCTCTGTTCTCAAATTCAGAAAAACATGGAGGTACAATACTGGTCAGAGCATAGCTTGGGGAAGGGGGGAAAAAAAAAAAAATCAGCAAGGCTTAGGCTGTCGTCAGTTTTTGTTAATATCTCCAGCACCATTTTAATAAAAAACGAACAGCAAGTATTATAATACCTTTGAGAAGTATCCTACAAGATGGCAACCTTTTTCATCATTTTGTGTTAAAACATAGAAAAGGAAAGGCTCCACATCATAGTACAGCGTTTTGTGGTCCAGAAAAAGCTTTGCAAGCAAACAGAGGTTCTGGCAGAAAATTTTGCTTACAGTTCCATCAACCTAACGAAGAAAGAAAAAATAGTTCAATCAATAAGACACTTTTACACGTTCCAGACCTTTTAAACCAATAATGCAGAATTGACCCATAAAGTTTTATTAAGAAAATAGGCATCATGTTTTGGGATCCAAAAGACAGTATGCTGTAATCATCAAATATGCTTAATTAAAAGATTTAGGTTGTGTTTAGAACTTTTGCTGGCAAATTTCTCACATTGTTAACATACATTAAAAGAGAAACAGCAGAATTAAATGGCTCTTATGCTTTTAGATATTTCAGAGATTTTATATTCCTAACATCTGGAAAACAAGACAGCAAATATCCCAGTTTTAAATTACAAATTTATGTTGATTACAGATGCTGCAAGCATCTATGGATTTCAGTCCATATTTAAAGAGCTTTCCAAGCGCTTAATATGCGCCTGGTTGATTAATAGCAAATGTTAGCCGAAATTAGTTAATGCAGGCGGACAAAGTTGCCATCCATGCTCTTGAAAAATGGGGGCAACTGGAAGATCAATGCCCTTCATTTATGAATATGACACTCTATGCAGCACTGCTAATGAAGATTTGATTAAATTAAGATGCATACTCTTAGGACTGCATAGCACACTGCAGATGCTCAACTGACCTCAAACACAGAAAGGTTATCTTTTCTGTAGATCTCATTAGCTGGCGGGTGAAACCAGCCACACTTCATTGAATGTCTTTGCAGAATGTCCGGGCTTTTCATGTATTTCAGACAGAACTCACAGAGATAGAGCTTCTGTAATCTGGTGAAGAGATGAAAATTATATATTTGGGTAATGCAGATTCCTCTCTGATGAACTGTTGTTTAATCTTAACAGAAAGAAGAGTAGAATTACCTTGAGAATTCTGGAGGATAAGGTGACGAGTACCATGTCTGTATTTCATATTTTCCAAACTCTATGAGTGACGGTCCATGATCGCCACTGCTCACAAGCTCGGTAGTCTGTTATTGAAGAAAAAACAATTAAGCATTTAATGCAATGTCAAGACTTTTTTTTTTCCCCCCTTCTTCTTCTTTTTTTTTTTTTTTTTTGCAAAAAAATGTTTTACACTCTATTCACCTTTGTGGTGAGCTCCTGGGTACGCCTGAACATCTTAATGTCCTCTTCAGTTACTTGGTCATTGGGTGAAGGTAACCTTGTTTCCTGAACTTCCTTTTTTAGGCATCTTAATGAATTTAAGACTGTAATAGTTTCAGAAAGATGCAAGAAAATCATGATTAAAAGTAAATACCAGCATGATGTTTTGTAAAGCAGACATGCAACATTAACCTCTTGTTGATCTAAATAGTGTTTTAGTGTACTTGTTTTTTTAACTGGTTTTAGAAAATGGCAACATACCAATCAACATCTACAGTAGGGTTTTGAATTTAAAAGAACATAATAAAGCTGGTTAAGCCATGACCACCTACTTACCATGATTTTGGTCAGACCATGTGCCATGGTTTTTTCCATGTGTCAGGCTGTTCCTCCCTGGCGTGGGGTTTCCCTTCTGTGGGGATGCCTTAAACCTAAACCTGCTTAACAGCCTGTGCTTCTTTAGGAAGGGGGCTCGCTTAAAATGAAGTGCTGTCTTAAAAGGCCTTCCTCGCTTAGGTGGCCAGCCAGAGTCTGAGCAGGATACCGACGCTAGTTTGCTACTGAACCCTTCAGTGGGCTTATTACCATGAAGTTGCAAAGGCGCTGTGGGTGAGGAGGAAGCGTCCCGGGTACATTGGCCTCTTTTAGGTGGTGCATAGCTGGGCAGTCCCTTATGCCGGGACTGTCCCTGAGTTGCGTAGATGTGAGACAATCCATCAAATAGCCCCTTAAGCTGACTGCTGCTTGCAAGACTGCTGAGCGACGGGCCACTCGACTGGGACGAGGAGCTCTGAGGAGAATCAGACTGACTAGGATTCAGTGATGTTGGGCTGTGTCCTGATAAAGAGCAGGGGGTAGGGAGAGCACTACATAGGGCAGTTATCCTTTGGCTGGTGCCTGTCACTGCTGAGATGGAACGAGGATCGCACAGGCGTTTCCGGTAAGTCCGTTTGTTAGGCCTATGTGGTTCAGAAGACGTGGATGCCTCAGCACGCATGCGTCGGCCCAGAGGAGAGGGTGTGAAAAATCTTGAGAGGCCATCAATGAGACTTTTGGTTTTCTTGTTGTATGGAGGCAGTGTGGGTGAGGAAGTAAGAGAAGCTGGGGTCGACGCAAGGGGAATGCCGAGGCTCAAGTGGCTCTGCATGTCTGTGCTGTACGAGAAGGTGCTGGATGTGGGTGAAGTGCAGGCTGAACTCTTAGGACCCCAACTACGTTCGTCTCTCTCACACAGCTCCAGGGTTCGTGCAGCACCGCTGTCAGGCCTGCAAGAGATAATACATGCAGTAAGAACAATGCCAAAGTACATGACAAGTACAGCAAATAAATTATGCCTAAGAACAGATACAAAAGATAAAAAAATTAATAAAAATACTACTACTACTACTACTACTACTACTACTAATAATAATAATAATAAGTAAAGGATTAATAAAAGGACAGATCCCTATGACATGATAAAAGATGTACTGTCTAAGTATCTCAAACTACTTGCAACAAGGGATCCTTTAAAGTGCAACAGAATTTCCAAAGACCCCCATGGTTTAGATTTAAACTTTATTTAAAACAAATACAATATAATTTTTTTTATATTTATTAGAACCAGAGAGCTTTCGGTTCCTGAACTTGGTTCCCTTTTACTACTTTTCAGCACTCCTCACCTGTGTGTGTGTGTATACACATACACGCCACACCTGGTTATGTTTCACAGACCCATGGGGGTCCCTGGACCCCACTTTGATAACTACAGCTCTACACAGTACTACAGCTCTACAAGCCTATTCACACAGAGTGCTTCAAGTGCAACGGTTAGCATACCATCTGAGACTCAGTGCTCACTCCACAGTTAAAAATAGAACAGAATAAAATGCCCTTGGCTAAAACTACTGTTAACCTAAGTTATAATGCTAAGCATCAAACTAAGAACAAAAGAAAAGCAACGTGTGAGAAATATTTTATCATACATTATTTGATGCACAAGATTTTTCCTCGGCCTCCCTGGTTTTGCATATCGCCTCCTGATCTGAGCTGCTGTTTTGTGCAGCAGTCGTTTTTCCTCCTGCTCCTTTGGCCTGCATACTTGGCAGATCCACATTCCTTGGGGAAAGCCAGGAAAAGAAAAAAAAAAAAATAACAGAGGAGTGAGTGAGACAAAAGGAGGAAAATAGAGAGAACAGACATTTTAGTTAAAGATCATAAAAATTACTGAAATAATTCTTGGGGGAAGGGAAAAAAAAAAAAAAAAAAAAAAAAAAAAAAAAAAAAAGCACTGCTGACCCATGGATTAATTTCTTTTTCTCAATAAATAACATAAAAAAACATTTTTACATTTTTATATACAGCCAACTTGTCATTAATATGAAGCAGTTTGTCTGAATCTACACTGACAAAACTGTTGCCACTATGTGGGAAGAAAAGGGGGGGGACAACAGGAAAGGCACATTTCCATCTTATTTAGTCAGAAAGCTCTGAGTAAACTGTCTCTTTCAAACTGCTTTAGAACTTGAATGTGAATTGAGTCACTTAATAGAACAAGCTGTGGGAGTGCACAACTCAGATCAGGCATGATTGGCGTTTTGATGCCATGTACTTAATGCAAAACGAGCAATTTGGAGCAAAGCTTCTCATACCTTTTGGCATTCTGGAGAGTGGTGGGTCACAACACTCCATATGAAACCCCCGATCACAGGAGTCACAGAACAGCATTTCATCCTACAGACAATTACAGATAAGCTCAAGCTAAAACAAGTAGCAATTTATTTCCACTGAAGAAATAGTAAAAATTACACTTGCATAAATGAGAACAAAACGCACTTACAGCATTTTTCCCCTGAACTTGACAGGAACTGCACGTTTTACATTCGATGCATTGCCATCGTAAGGCCTTGACATTTGCAGTCAAATTGGCTGAAAACTTCAGACAAGACGGATGGCCTTTGGGAAGAAAGACACAAGCACTTCAGTATAAGTGACCTATATTTAATGAAGTCTTATTTCATTTTTTTTGGCCAAAAAAATAGTGCATGTATTTCAGTAATTTAAAGTTAATCTAGTCCAAACCCGATACATCCCAGGTCAGTCTGTGTTAGAAGATAACATGACCTCAAATATTTACACATGAATAAACAGTACAGAGATGTGTGTGAAGGCTTGGCAAGACTGGTGTGCAAATGCACAACATTATCAAACACTTCTGAGTAGGTAATTAAAGATAATTTGATCTTAACGAGGCAGAAACATTGTGCACACACAACGTAATAGCAATCAATCCATTACAGTCATGTACAGGCATGTCTGCCTCAGTCACAAGGCCTGCAGACCAGCTGTGTTGCAGTCTGTAATGTATTTTCTGTATGTTCATGAACATTTAGTGAAAACTGCTCCGTCAAATCCAGCCATAAAAATGTCAAAGATGCATGAGTCCTCGAGGTTTTATTAAATTATAGTTCGATACAAAATTACTACACAAAAAGAGCAGTTCATTTATCAGACTGCAATTTGGCAATACTGATCGTAAAAAAAAAGGCATACAGTCTGCCATAATGGTATGGGAAAACGGTCACCAAAAAGTGTTTCCTGGTCCACCAGTAATGGAAGCATAAGATCACTTTCACTGCTTGAAGAAATGAAAAGCCTATTAAATTGGTCTTACCACTGCTCCCACAGTCTGCACATGACAGCAGTTCTTCTGGTGTCTTATCTCGATTAGACTCCTTTGTGCCCAAACAGAAGCTGCATATAGGTATCGGGTCGGCACGAGGCTAGAGACAAGGAGAAACACAATCAACACATTTATTCAGGGCTCTTTTTTACATTTCAAAAAGCTTCAGAAAATTTATGCAAGCTGAACATTTACACACATGCTCCTTTCAGAAAATGTACATCTGATAAAACAATGTCAAATGAGCTCTGGGAGATGCTGAGAATGTCAAATGCCTAAGCTGAAGTGTAACTGCATGTAATGCAGCAGCACATTCATGCCTCACTCTGCAAAATCCACCAGCTACTATATTTGTAGTTATTGAGCTCCATAGCTGTTGAGCTATATGTATGAAGACAAAGAATAATAACCTCACAATGTCATTTATGGTACACTGAAAGACGATTCGATTCCTGCCCTCAATGGCATTTTAAACAATCCAAAAGGTGAGCAGTCTTATCAGAGAGACACAAAGAGGTCAAAAACACCAAGCTGATGAAACCAAATAAGCAGTTGCTATTTTTTAGACTCATATGAATAGTTACATCATAAGCTTTGAGAGGCTGGAGTAACGTGAGCACCCATGTAAAATACTGTACATTTTGAGAGATATCGTACAGTGTGAGCACCTTTGTGATGATTTTCATGATTGGAAGATCAAGTCATGCTGTGTGAACATTAGTCAGGCAACAAGATTTCCCCTTATTGTAAAGTGTTAAAAAGCTGCCATGACTGCAACTGTCCACTAGCCAGCTAAAACACATGACTTGGGCCAGTGTTTAGATTATAAATAAAATGTATTGTGCCCTCTGGATGTACTGTCAGTCACATCTGGTTTCATTATACTACATGTAGTCTAGTTAGATTATTATTACTGTTTGCTAAAAACAGCAGGTAATATTGTGCGCTTAAGGGTTAAGTACACAATTCAGATGGGAAAAAGTAGAAATGTTTTAACTTCATTGCCAGTCTCTTAAATTATGCACAGCACCTCCAAGGTATTACTGAATATTCACCTGGGTGCTAAAACAAAACCACGTCATTCTCACAGCCTCAATCCCTCTCTCCAAAACCCTCTACTACACCAATATAAAGAATCCCCAGGCTGAAAACCAACTGAGACAGAATGGGAGGGGAGACGTCTCCTGAGACAAAGTGTCAGAAGTTGAGAGCAAACATTTAGGTCCATTCTCTTCCAGAAGGCTTTTCTGCAAGAGGCAGACTGATCCAACAGGGGACTATAAATGAGATACTGATCAGGCATCAGAATTACACACCACCAAGTCCAACACGAGGCTGCCATCTCTGGAGATCCAGGCAGCCTCAGCTTCCTGCTGTGCAGTATTTAGCCTATTAATATCAACTGTGTTCTGGTGAGAGATCTATTGAGAGTCATGCAAGCCTAATTGTTTTATGCAACAGGCAACCAACCCCCTTAGAGATCTATTAATAAACCTGGCAGATCATCCATTTTCAGATGGGTTATGAATAACCAGGCTGGTTTTTATTCAAGTGACAGTTGAAGAGATGTAATCAATGCTGAGTCAATGGGACATGCCCTACTTCATACAAATGAAGGGAGATTAGTCGACAAAAATTAATCTTTATTCATGGATAGAAAAGCTTAACACTCCCCATGGGCTAATGATAACAATACACACAAAATAAACTCACTAAGCACATCATATATGATGATACTTGGAGGTAATGATACTTGAGAGTATCACTTGAGAGAAAGAAGGAAAACATTTTTTTTTCCCCTTTTTAAAAGATCAACTACTAGAACATAAAGATTATAGATATACATTTTGTAAAACTTTTCAATGTCTAAAGACAAATAATAATAAGTCAATAAAAAAGGCCCCATAGTCTTATTCACTATTCACTGTGTTCAAACAGTAGCAGCAATTTACAGATTATAGTGACCTACACAGATTTGGACTGGAAATTAAAAAAAACAAACAAAAAAAAAAGTCAGTCTTTCACCTGCAGCTTTCATCGTCCTTTCATCCATCCTCATACCATTTAAAATGCACACACATTATGTGAAGCAGCAGTCTAGCAGAAAAACTTTCCCTAGATAAAGCTCAGAGCCACTGACATGAGGGGAGAAAAGGCAAGCACACTGAAAAGATAAACCACCGAATTAAGATGGTTATTCTTGGCCTAAAAAGATAAACAGCCAGAATGAGATGGGATACAGAGAAAGGAAAATAAACCATTCTGAAGAATATATACAAACAGTCTCCCAACAGCCACTACAATCAATATAAATGAAGATACAAACCTGAAAATATATGATAGTGGTTAGGATGAAGGATGTTTATAAATGTCCATTAGTGTCACAGCATTTAGCAAGTTACACCTGACCCCTTAATCTCATTCTACCCTAGACCAGTGTACATGATTCAAGTGCACATGAAGTAGAGCATTCGTCTGTGTACGATCATCACTCTATCCTTCTTATAGGTTGTTTAGAGTATGGTCTGTACTCTTATGGATTGCTGTTTAATACAGCATTCTGTAGTGTTTCTAGCAAGAAATCATGTCAAACAATGCTACCACACAGAAGATGACAGTGATTAATATTAGCTTCACTTCATACTCAGTCTTCCCAGCCAAAGTATTCGAGCAGTAAGATGTTAGCTGTTGTGAGGAATGGTCTGAACAAGGTTAGAGATTTTTCTTTTAAATAAATGTTCCTTCCTGGATGTTGAAGAGCACAAAGATTCAGAGAGAATATTATTTTGGATTTCTACATCTTCAAGTAACTACACAGGAGAGAACATGTCTCACAGACGATGTGCCAGCACACCAGTAAAGATGAGCAAAGGAAATAAAAGGCTGCAACAAAAGATTTTAATAACTGAACAAACTCAGTTTTGATCAACTATTCTAATGAATATTTGCTTTTTCAAGAAAAAAAAAAATCCAATTTAAATTACAAATTAGGCTACAGTAATTGTACATAATGGTGTAACATTTAAATGGATTGCATTTCTCTCTCAAAACTGTACTAAATCCACAGCATACACACAGACAGGCTTCCTAATAAACAATGTGAAGAAGACAAAATGAACCATCCTCCTTAAACCATGACATTTGTATGCCACTGATATACTTGTTTTTACAACTGCTCATATTCTGACAAAATTATCAAGCCGAAGCCCCTCACTGGGAAATATTTACACAAGATCACACAAGCAAGATTGACTATGAAATTACTAGTCTAGTGACAACAGGTCGTTATTCAGGTGCTAAACAAGGGCTGTAGTTTTTAATACTCATGCATCATCGAGGCCAGGGCAATGCATTCTACTTGTGCCATAAGTTCTAACATTTTAGGTCTTGTTTTCATGTAATGCACTCTCTCTGCAAGTTTTATTGGTCTCATATTTGAGACTTTTTAATCTGCCATCAGGGTGTTTTACTCTTCCACAGGCAGTACATGAAGATTACAGAGCAAAGAAAATGAGAACTCAGATGATAGGACAACTATTTAATAACATTCTCATTTTACTTATTTTCCCTGAAAGAAGGTAGCACGGCTCGATTATTTCTATCGGTCAGTCTTTTATGAGTCACGTTCACCTCAATTAACCTTTTTTTTGTCTGCGTCTGATCTGGTCGCCTCTGGCTAGTTGTAACACGAGGGAGAAACTGATGCAATGCAAGTTAAACCAGTTGGTCTGAGTCTATTAAAAAGGAAAATAAGTGTTAACCGTATTTAAAGACATTTGGTTTGTGATAACGATCCTGCAGGCAGTGGCATATGGAAGAACTGTAGGAGCCAGTGATTTAAACCCTAAATTATGTGGCCAAGACCAAGACACCAAAAGCGAAACTTGTTTAAGACGCTCAAACCTTTCTTTTTCATATATTGTGTTGTTTATGTGATAATTGCAAGCTTCATCTGTTGCTCATCTTTGTTTTTTTCTCAAAGGCAACAGAGAAGTCAGCAGCTTGGTCACATTTAGAGTCACATGCATTGTAAATTCATGCTTGTACCACCTGAGGTTTTCACACCAATTAAACAGCAGCCAATCAGCACCACTGAATGAGGAGAGGCAGAAACACTGACCTGCCTCATCACACCTCATTAGCCCTGAAAGTCACAACATCTTTGAGATAGGCCTAAAACTTTCTTCCACCTGGACTGCTCACCTGAGTCGTGTTTTCAATGCTTAATTCAATCTCACATTGATCTCAGTCACTGCAAGACAGTTACAGGAGATAAATAAAGGCCAGTGAGCCTTTACAGTACAAGGTTTGCTGTTAGTTAAGTAAATAATGGGATTGATAAAAATCCACACCAATATATTTCCATAAACATACATAGTTGGTTTTCTCAACTAGTAATTGCAAGCCTTCTTTCGATCATGACTCATGTCTAGCAAAACTACAAAATCTGCTTAAATACTTCAGACAGAGGGTTATTCTGCTTTAAGTCAAGGATTAATCAGGCATCACATCCAACCAGCAATCTTGCATCCAAGCGACAATCAAAATCTGAAGAGCTTTTTGGGGGGTGTTGCATCATTGGCTTTTACATCAGTCTATTATTAAACCCCTGCTTTTATAATGATACTTCAAAGCGGCCCCATATTTCACAGCTGCTGCACTGAAGAGAGAATTAAAGCAGAGCTCTAAACACAGAAGTCTGAGAACTAATGACAGACACACAGCCCCTGCTGCCCACAGCTCTGACTGCTGAGCATTCCCATTCAGTGCAAAGTTCAGAAAAAACACCAAAATGACAAAGCTGTGAATGAACTCAGTGAAAGAATAGTATCAATACACACTGTAGCAATTCATATGCTTATTCTTTCAGGTACAAAGTCTTTATGGATGCCACAGGAAGGCTTTCTAAGAAAACTATTAGGATATGACATTATTTACAAAGATGTTTTGTTTTTTACAGAAATGGAAATGATCTGCAGGAAGAAAAGTGCACAAATATTTAAATTGTTTTCATTTTGTCATTTGCATTAAGTTCTAGTCTATGGAAACTTTTTTTTTTTTTTTTTTAAATCTCCGCCTCCTCAGACCGTTTCTGGTGTCTGCCCTGTGCTCAGGTAGTAAGGAGTTCATGCTGCACTTTATCAGCTGCTGAAACAGTTGCTGTGAGAGGCACAATTTTGTGTGGCTATATTGCCTCCACTCTGAGGAACAGTCAGAGGATTTATTTTAGACAGATTGTTGACTGACGTATTCTTAATTGGTCCTATCTCTGTAAATGCATGAATTGTTAGACAGATAGCGAATTCTCACATTCTACACATAGAAATACATAGAAAAACATACTGCACCATCAGACCTCAGAGTTTGGGCTGATACTCAGTCCTGTGCTTCTACAGACTTCCTACTGGTAACCATGGCAATTCATGAAAATGTCTGTTTAGTTATGTGAAGCATCAAAAGAAAGATGGCAGCTTCCTTTAAAACAAGTCGTGTCCTGTTGTACTGAGTAATGTCTGAATTGTCTCAGCCAACATTGAAGGCTTTCATTGCACAGCATATGTCAGCGGATCTGATCGGAAAACATGTCAAATCCATCTCTAGAGATCAAAACTTTTGTGACAGCAATACAAAAGGAACTTCCTGAGCATGATTGAATAACAAAACAGACCTGTTTAAAGACTTTTTAATGCTATTTTAACAGTTGAGTCCATTTCAATAGCAGGTTGTTATGGCTTGTTGGTTAAATGTTTTAAAAGTAAACATTCACAAGCTCAGTCATGTTGAGCAACACTTTAAAGCACAGGTAGACAACTTTCTATGCTGGCCATTAAGAACAGTCAAAGGCATGATGGGTGGGGGAACAAATGCGTTTGGACAAGTGCTTAAACCGTTTTTAGGGTTGGGAGAAAAAAAATAAATAAATAAAGGATGTACAGTGGGAAAGTCCTGATTACATTTACTCATTTATTCCTAAATAAAAGGCACTAAATTTCAAATTCAAATCAAACACCAGTATTTATTTGAGACTTTATTTTTAGCTTGATTAAAAAGCTTTACACACAGCAGATGGCTCTCTGTGCTCTTTTGACGACAAGTCAAGTTTTGCAGCTCAGTTTTGCATAAAACAGGTGAAAATGAAGTTGATATGTTTCATGGTAGTTTAAAAAATGTTGGAGATCATACAATAGTTTTACTTCTGAAGCAGCCAAATATGTCAGTACAGTTATAGTATATGTTTGAAAGTTTGGACAATGCCAAACTCTTGTGGGGTGGTTAGAGACTTGCTGGCAAGAAGTGTTGTGGGTACAAAAATCAGACTTAATAAAGCTGTTTCAGTGGTGATCAGGTCTCTTTGCCTTGTTAAATAACTTTTGGAATAAAGAGAAAAATCATAGCTTTAAAAATCCTCAAGAATCTAGATGTTGCTACTAATGCAAAATTTAAGACAGTGAAAATGAGATTTTAATCATTTATTAAACAAAACCAAACACAGATCAAGCTGGATTGTGTATTGTAGGGCACTTAGAAAGAAAAAGACTGAACAAATAAATGCATGTATTGGGAAAACTTGAATAATAAGTCTCAATAATAACTCAGGAACACACACAAACTTGAAACGAATCATAGAACATGCCTGCAGATCTAACACTGTGCTTTATATGCATATCATGTGAAAGTTTGTCACTGGGACTGATCAAATGGGAGAGAGAAAGATCTTTGGTGATCAACTGCTCATTAACTGAGAAGTATTTGACTGAACAAGGTGTTATGCCTTGTAAAGACAAATCTCAAATCTCTGTGTGGGTCAACAGGGCCAAAGCACACTTACTTTGTGTCCCACATAAAACTTGGTGTTGTTTTTCTTATCTTAATATAAATTCCAAGATTACAGTGCAGATAGAAGACTGGGACTGTGCCCAGATGATGTTCTGGCTCCGTCGCAGCTATAACACCAGCAATAAATGGTATCGACCGTATGAAGCATGGGAATGTCTCATGGATGACTGTGAGAGAGGAATGTAGAGCAGATATGCTCTCTTCCTGACCCGGGTCTTGTCCCATTACATTTTCCAACAGCTCCATTAGCTCATCCAAGCCTCAACAGCACAAGAATTAACAAGGTCTGGAGGCCTATTACATTACCATTACTTGATCCAGGTTACTCTGCCTGAGGATAAAGAACACTATTGTATTAGATGCTCGAGCTACTTTAGTGACATTAACTGTGATTCCACAACCTGTAACTGGGGCTGTGGTTGTCTTCAACGCATTACAACACGTTTACATGACAATAGTTAATAGCACAGTGCTGACAGGAAATAAAATAGCTTAATTTAGACATTAACCTAAATGAGATCTCTCCTTATAATGCTCCTGCCACTCAACAAAGTACTGCTTCATAGGAAATCACTTCTGACCAACAAAGTAAATGGTTTGGGACATTTCCCTGAACTGAACAAAGTGTAAACTCCAAACTGGTTTATTCTGGATGTCTTACTTGCAGCTGATGAGGCACATCATACATGTAACATTTACACAACACATTTATTTACAGGACTTCTGTGACTGTAGGTATTTGTAAAATAGGCTCTAAACTTACAGACATCAGATTAACTTGTGGCTGTGAGATACCAATGTGACCACAAAGTAAACTAAAGTGACCAAGTTTCCACCCGATGGATAGCACAAAGGTTGTAATCATGATTTTTTTAATCTAAACTACATAAGAACAGTTTCCTACCAGGATATTTCCTACCAGTCTGATTCTAGGCCCTGTCTTGTTAAAGCTTGTTCCAAATTCTGTAAAATACTGTATATTAAATCATTTGGAGATTTCAACACCTGCTGCAAGGCTTCTAAATTTTGAAGGCTTCTGTTCTTGTCCAAGTACAAGGAAAATAACAGTCAGTGATCCACACACTGATGGATTGTTTCTTCCACCAAACTTAATTCCACGAACAACAAGCACAAAATACAAAAAGCTGCCACCATCAATAATCAGAAAGATAAGTGTACAAGGGATCTGGACTGGGGCATGTATAGATAAAGACTTAAAGCTCTATCTACACACACACACAGGCGCTTTGGCAAGCAAAGTGTGAAACACAGAAGCTGTTAAACAACTCATTGGGCCTAAGAGACTGCATATGTGAAGTTGTTTAAAATGATAAACAGAATCAGTATCTCTTGCACTACTCAGTCATGTTTTTAAATGACAATGCCATACCTACACTGATTTAGGCTTGGTTACTCTCTTACTGTTTGTCCATTAATCCTATTCAATGTGCTTACAAAACTGCATCCTACAGGTACACAACTTATCGAGTTATATTTCTGAGCATTCTGGCTAAATTTTTATTTATTTATTTTTTTTAAAGTATCATAAGTGCACACTACAAATCAACCCTGTCTTTGGCCACATGACAATATTCAAGGTCATGGCAACATGTTTAATCAGATTGGATAAAGGTTCATTATGGTTTATGCTCCCAGGAAAACAATTTGAAACTTAAATGGTGTGTGGAGATCAAACATTACAGAAATAACTGTCATAAAAGATGACATGACTTTAATGCACAGTAGTTGAAAGCAATGTACAACTCTAAACTATTCAACAACCATTATAGCACTTTTCCATTACACTGTGCAGCTGAGCTTGGGAAATTACCCATAATCTCAACGCTGTCATTATTTCCACCACTAAGCGAGACATACTAGTGCTGTACTAAAGCATCTGAGCTATATTTGCTGGATAAAATTGTACAGATTTTCATTTCAGTTGTATCTATATGGAATTCGAGTATCACTTCCTGCTTATCAATTCACCAGGTGATATCCTCCAGAGAAACACTCCATACTTTCAAGGGTAGTGTTATATAAAGGTCTCATACACACAGTCAGATTTGGTTAGTCCTTGGTGCACTTTTAACAAGTGAAAGTTGCAGCACTGACAGATCTGTTTAATTGCTCACAACTTTTTTTCATAGATTCATGTAAAATGTGTGAATGAGTGGAACTGCATCTGAAAAATTACTTCCATCTGAAAGAAATAAAACAATATGTTTTGTGACTGACAATCTGAAATTATATCCATCCAATTAAACAGTGTGGAGAGTAGAAAGCATAATGATGCAGTGCTGGCAGCGCGTGAAACAAAACTGTCTTCACGTGTTGTTGTTTTGCATGCTTATGTATACTTGTGAAAGATGCTGTTGAGAGATTAAATAATTATGTAAGGCCATGATATTTTAACAGACAGGCAGCTAAATATAAAAGAGTGATACTACATAAAGAAAATAAACAGCTGATGTAATAAGCTGTATTGGGAATCCAGAATTTTCTTTCGTCAGCATGATTCAGGTCTAGACCTCCGGTCTACTCATGCTTGCCAGAAATCTGATTACTTGATGCCTTAAGCCTCAATAATGCATTGTGTAACAAGTAGAGCTATTATGGTAGCCACAGCTGCAAATCAGTGGCCCAGCACTCTACAAAAACACTCCCCCTCCAAACTGATATAATCAGCTTTACTTTAACAGACCTTCATTCAATTACTGTGTTTCATGCAAGAGTTTTAAGAATGTCTAAAAAGGAAACCAGCCAAGAGATCTAATATACCTTCATCACTACAAAATCTGATCCTGCCAGCAAATGGCACAAAAGAGGCCAGGTTTGGCCCCTCTCCTTTCTCAAATTTTAACCCCTAGCAGCATATGATAAAGAGGCCTGGAGCAGCTGCACACTGACCAGTCCCCAAGCACACAATTAACAACAAAAGAGCCCTTTTAACGCATTGAGCTAATCAGTGGCCGGCCCACCACTGCCGGCTCCCTAAACCATCTGCGAGATGGCAGACCTTCTCCCTGATTGTGAAAAAAGAGGACTGGCACTATGCTATCATGTCCTAGTGTCAATGAAAAACACATCGCTTAGCAACAGTCAAGCCCCCGCGCCTGGAAACCAAAAGCTTTTGCTTTCAATGAACAACTCAACAAGGAGCAGACGAGGGAATGTGCTCCAAGATTTGATTACCAAATGGCCTCCCATTGTTAGTAACCCATGGCAAAAAACGAGCACCAAGAGCCATGGCCAGGCTAAACATGACTTAAATGACCAGCAAGACCAGAACAGCTTTAAATAACAATCCCTTGACAGTCTGACCAGTATACTATTCAGTTTAATCTAGAGGAAAATGACTATTTCTTTAACCACAGTTGGATAAATCTATTCTTTAACAACAATGTTTAACTGGTCAAGCTTTTCCTTACCAAACATGAGACGAGTCTATATTAAAGCAAAAATTTAAGAAGGAAAATTAAACCTAATAATTGAGCGCTACTGAATAATGAAATTACTACAACGTTTAACTAGTCAATAAAACAGCAGGCAGACCAGATATATAGCACTTTTAACTTTCCACTATGATTTCCAAAAGTTTAGTTTACATAAATCAAGTACTGGAGTATCAGCCAAAGTGAATAATGATCCCATACTGAGATCCACATAGTAATCAAACCAAATTCTCTACATAGCTCTCAATTAACATCATGTGTTTCTCATTAGAAAATATGGATTGAGTCAGAAAATGTCTAATCCGAGCTGTTGCAATCCGCATCAGATCATTGCATACTTAGGAGTTGTTCCTAAAATCACACACTTGGCCAGAAACATGTAAACACGCCCATATTAGTCTTCCTTATCCCATACAACTTTTGTTACATTTACACTTAGTGTGCTGCTGAGGCACCTATAATATTGTTTATTTGATGGTGTAATCACACTACTGCCCAGCATCACAAACAGCAGTGTTCAATTCCAGCCTTGCACACCATCTGCTCCACACATTTCAAACCTGAAACTCAAATCTTCAGCTGATTAATAAAACTCACTAGAAGTTGCTTTAGGTGTGTTCAAGACAGAAAAATACTACAATGATCAATCACATACTGGAACAGAGGCCCAGGGGCACCTGCACGAGGCTCATCACTCAGAAAAGATGTAAGAAAAATTTACTTACTTTCTTACAACTTAATGGACTGCACAAAATAATGCATCATGCAACAAAACAGCCATCATCCAAAATATCCATACCTGATCTTTCTCATGTGGCAAAAGCGTTACAGGTGGCAGGTCCAGTGCCAACCCAATGCTGCTCCTGAAGCCAGTCTTTCCGCCTGCACTGCCATTTCTCATCCTGTAGAGCGGACCATCCTTTAGCAGCCTCCCATTATTCACGGCACGCTTTGCAGCCAGCCTCAACCTCTGCTGGAACCTGGGGTTAGCTACCACGTTCGCCAGGTCATCCTGGCTCCTTAAGAAGCGCTCTATGTTCCTCAGAGACGAGCCAGAAGGGACACTCAGACCCTCGATAGCCCTCCTGAGGACCTTATTCCAATCCAGATGTCGCAGATCTCCTGCAGGTACCACAGATCCTGCCGACGAGGGAACCGGGCCTCCAGGCCTGATCGATGCAATCCTCCCTGGGTTATCCGGATCTTTGTATGAAGCGCAACCTTTGCTAGTGACCTTAAGGATGGATCCATCCTTTACAGCTAGCTCCAACTGCTGCAGTACGGTACTCTTGTCTAGTCCGTGCAACGTTGATACAGCATGGCAAATTCGCTCCTCTGAAGGCCGCTGCTTCTGCCTTTTGATCTTCTGAATAGCCTCAAGAATCCACTCTGTGTACAGGGGATTGGCCAGTTTCACCATGGTGAAATTATTTGGTGCATTAAGGCATAATCCATGAATACATTCCTTCTTTTTATGAGCAAACAATATTCATCCACAAGCAAAAGTCAGCCATCAGTACACCATGGTGTGTAAGATTACTGACAGAACTCCTTATGCCAGGCTGTCTCTACATTTCCTCAGAATTTCCTCAGGAGACAGTCAAAATTACAACTCAATAAATCCAGGCAGTTTCTTTCCTTGCAAACTTCACGTTTGCAAAACCTGAAAGAAAAAAAAAAAAACAAGAGCTGCTTTACATACAGGCAAACATGTATACACACATTACTTTAACAGTAAACATTTCTAAGGTTCTGTTCACACCAGGTATGAACTGTTTCAGGTGGATAATGCCAAATACAAGTTTGAACATGGGTAAAGGCGACTTATACAAGTGAGCTGAGTCACAAGTGGCTACATTACAGCTGCACTATGAACTGTAATGTGTCCCAATGCATCCTCAACATCAAAGTCAAAGCCACTAGAGTCTGGAAACAATTTGGTTTGAAAAGCAAAAGTGAATTCAAACCCATGAGTAAAGTCAGGTTAGTAAACTAGCAGCTGAACTCGACACCCAAGCTGTACTTTCACAACAGTGGGATTTTAATCTAACTAATAAGTGTTTATTTAGCCTATTTAAAGTGGTATTTGTCTCACTCTTTTATTGTACTTGTATCTTATTCATCTTCTTTATCTCAAAATTAGTCTTGTTATGGCCTGGGCTGAACAAACTCGAACTTTCAAGTGTCAAAGCTGTAGGATACACTGGAGAGGACAAATCAGTAGTCCAGGCACCTGAGACTACAGATTGAGTGTCCAAGCTATTCGTTTTTCATTTGTACCAGCGTGAAGGACAAATTAGTTAAGTAACAAAAGAAAGCTTAAACCCTACTCCCTAGTGATGATTACAAAACAAGTTTTCATTTGGTGTGTATGTTTAAACCTAACATGCTTCATCTCAATAAGTGAAGTACAACATGAGCTACTCTTTCTGAATCCTGTTACCTGCTGCACCTACTGAAAAAGACAGTTGCTGACAAGTGGCTACATGGTACTACAGAGGTTGTTGGGGACAATAAACATCATGCTGAACTGGAAAACTCATTTACTACAGCCTCACTGTGTTTATACTCTCTCCAAACCAATGCAAACTATTTCAATTCAAACTTTTCATTCAGTCAGATTCATCGACAAAAAGAAAATCCTTACCATGGAACATGCTTTTTTAAATAGACTGAAAGAGTCATCAGTAAATTAAGACTGTATCTGACTTGGATGTGTGTGTTTGATTTGATAACAGATACCTTGGCTTACATTAAGGCACTTAACTGGCTTACCAAATCAAGCACCAAACTGACAATAAGACAAAACATAATGGAGCTTGGAATAAGCTGAGAAACAGCATGCTGTGACAAGAACAACAGAGTGGAGAGTATGAGGTTTTGTAAAAGAGGAATAAGCTGCCTTTTTGAGGTATTCCAAAAAGAAACAAGTAGCTGACCTGAAAGCATGCAGTTCAACTGTTTCTCTAACCTTTCTACTCAACTTCAGTAATTTGGTTACAAAAACGTGCATTTTAAATGTTCAGCTAAATATTTTTATTATATATGGCACTGGCTCGAGGCTGTGGTCACCAATGAACTCCAGGACTTTCCTACAAGACTTTTCCTATTCCAGTCAGTTACATATGCTCCAACAATTCATGAGGTTTTTTTTTCCTGAAAGGCTTTAACCAGACATTTTAGGGGTAGAAATAAGAGTGTGAAGTGTGAGGAGTGATCTTTGAACTGTATAGAATCAAACTGCCCAGAATGCTAAACCCACAGGAGCAATGTACAAAACCATGGCTGAAAATTTACGTACCAGACACTCTCGGACCCAAATCTGGTATACATATGAACAAAATAGACATCCTATGCCATTAAGAAAGCAACAAAATGATCACCAGAGCAAAGTGCACACGACTGACCACTAATTGCATTGAGTGATTCAGGGGCATGCTCATCGATCATCAATTCCTCAAATTTAACTGTCCTGGCAGGATGTCAAACCTATTCCACGTGTCACATTGTCACCTTTCAGTAACAATGACACAAACTTTCCTGTGCCACACATACAACTGGGTTAAAGAGTCTGACCTCATGATGTCCCTGCTCATATATCAAGAACTATTCAGTAGACACTATCAGGTAGCTACAGTCTCTTGTGACTGACTCGGCTGACGACGCTACCTGTTCTGCAGCATCCTCGCCAGATGTTACATTTCCTCTAACAGCTGTTACCATTAAACTGCTTTTCAGAAACTTCAGGCAGATTTTCTCAATGTGTTCGTTTACTCTTAGATGGGTTGTACATCACATCAAATTAAAAACAGCACTTTATTTCAGAAAGCTTAAGTCTAGATGCAAGTGCCCTGGCAGCCTCACTGACATTGATCTAACCTCCTGGTGCACAGGGAGCCAATATTAAAAGGTGTATTAAAAGGTCGTTTCCACACATACTCTTTGATCCACAAAAAACAACCAAAAAAAAGGATGAAACAAGACTAAACTAATACAAGCACTAGAAAGACTGCTCAGATTTATGGCATCACGTCTGAAAAGCCCACTTCTGTGTCACTCCAACGTGAGTAAAATTAATTACAACCAGTTACTGTGTCATACGATCCCAGTAAAATCTCAGCCGAAATATACAAGAGATTGTGTAAGAACAAGTGTCCTACATGTGCAAAAATATGAATATCTTCTAATAACAGATTTGTGATTAAAGAACATGACAGTGTTCCACCTTCATCATCAATCAGTGAGC
>JAOTRN010000041.1:16746755-16757429 GCA_028566695.1 Bagroides melapterus | reverse complement strand
AATATGAATATCTTCTAATAACAGATTTGTGATTAAAGAACATGACAGTGTTCCACCTTCATCATCAATCAGTGAGCTCTGGGCTCAGGAAAATGGGGTCACATCAACAAAAGCACTCTTTAAACTGACCTTGAAGTAAGAAGGATTTTCTCCCCCTATGCATTAACATCATAGATGCAGCTGTCCTGTGAATGTTCAACACACTATGCTGCCCTTGTATTAGTAACTAATCATGCTGAGCCAAAATCCAATACCAAAAATAATTGTGGGAATGTGTTTGTGCCAAAACCATACAGTGTAAAGCCATCTTAATATCGTGTCCTACATCAGCATGTCCTGGTGTTTTATTTCTCTTTTGCCATAACGATGTGTCAATTATACCATTTAAAAAAAAAACAAAAAAAAAAAAAACACACACACACACTACTAAACACGTATACTTTTTTTTTTTTTAACCAGTTACAGCTTTTTATGAGGTCAATCATGAGACACACAATGTTATTAGTTACATTACAGCAGCTATAATGCACCTTTTTTCCCCTTCCTTGAAGTTAATACAACAAAAAAAGTAACTGTCCTGTGGTGTAAAACATACTGACTGTGAGCTGACTCCAAAGCCACCTTCCATAAACATTAAACAAACACCTTCCAACTGAAAACGTTTCGTCAATGCCTAGGGCTATATGTTTCTTCTACGATAAACAAGTCTTTTAACCTGCTTATTATTAGCCGTAGATTCCACTTCTTATCTGCCATCACTGTGAATCAGCCGTTACTTAAGAAATTATTACGTGTTAGAACAAGATCATTTATAGAAACAACAGAGGGAAATAGTGTGAGCCATGTTACAGAAATTTCTGTCCAATCAGATTTGACAATCAAATCAAGAAAGTAAGATCTAGTCGCATCTTTTTATTTTGACTGTAACTGACAAACTGTGGCACACAGGTAAAATCCTTGACTTGATATTACTTGCATACAGCAAAAAAAGACAAGGTAAAAAAAACAAACAAAAAAACGTCCAGCTACGGCTTGAAACTAGATAGAGTAGTGCGACAGGGTTAAAGATGAACAAATTGAGAGATCATTTGGATGTGTACAACAGAAACCATTATGAACTGACAAGATGTTACATCCAAACTAAAAACCAAAAATATTTAGCGCTAGGTAGCATGGATGATGGATTAATCCATGACAGACCAGATATTAAGGAGCTATAATGGTTAAGACAGTGAATAAGATGAAGTAAGAACAGTGCAGCGAGCAGCCAGCAGGTGACATGCATTGTACAATTTCTCCAGAATTCCTCCGCGCGCGCGCTCTCTCTCTCTCTCTCACACACACACTCACACACACTTCTATCTGCAATCTAAAACAAGCAGAAGAGAAAATGGGACTGATTTAATCCTCAGACATCTATCGAAATCAGAAGCAGGCACTGACCATGCAAGATGGCAGGCATACCGGCAAAACACTCCAAGCAAGTAACATTAGCATTCATGCGCCAGGTGGCGAGCAAAGTTCTTAACCAAACAAGTGTTAAGTGGGAGGTCAGGTCTATAAATAAAAAAACGCGCTTTAAAATAATACCTATATCTTTAACAAAATCACACGTTATTAAACTACGGAATCAATTTCTTTCTCGTTCAAAAGACGAGACGCTGCCATTATAACACAGCTTCACGTGGACCTATATTTTATATAAAAACTGCAAAATCAGCCAGGGTGCCTGCGGTCACAGCAAAATAACCCAGGTGTAAAACTACAGAGAAATAATCATAAACGATTGATGGAGCGTCCAAAAAGTGTACAGCAATTTATTTACTAAAGTATTAGGGACACATACAGTGCCCGAGACTTAACAAGCTTGGATGCACTTTTGCAACGAGTGAAGTCTTTTGAAAAAAAAATCATATCAACTATTGCATCCGCTTCGGGAATATAATACAAATTCCAGATAACGATCGTCTTAAAGAATGCTTAAGTTTTTCAAGAAAATAACACAATATTAGCAAACGTGCTAATATGCTAAGTGCCATTAAGCCAGCTAGCTTAGCCGCATATCCCCATACAGCTAGGCAGCAGCTGGCTAGCCTTCATACACACACCGCTAGTCAATAGTTGTAGTTCAACGCAAACATTAGCCAGCTAGCATACAGGCGCTCGGGTTGCTAGCGGGCTAGCTGCAAACTAGCTAGCAGGCTAGGTGGCTAAATTAGTCTGTGTTTTATGACTACTTCCGACAGATGACTATCGATAATTTATGATGAGAAGCAAAAGATTCAATTAAGATAGCTCCGTGCACAGATACTAAAGTCAAAATACACACCTCGCTCGACAACTCTGCGGGCTCTTCAGAGGACAGGTGACTGCGCTACTGCCCGGTCGCGTTACTAAACAGACGCCATTTTGTTACAATGTTGTAGTTTACATGAATCCGACATGACACTGATTACAACCCAATGGAGCCTCATTAAACCTCGCCTTCTTATCGACGGGTCCTCCCAAGAAACTTTAATATTGGTTAGAAAGGGCAAATGCCGATCTCTGGTTTGATAACAAAAGTGTCAATCAAACAGAAGGCGTTCAGCCCCTGGAGGAGTCGATTGGCTCCATGATCTGTCAATAATCACTTGACCCGCCTTTTAAGGTGACCACTGTTCCCTGTTCGCTGTCTGCGCGTGACATATCAAATGGCACACCTGCAATTCTCCACCGTGCGTGCACAAAATCGGACGTGAAAATATAATTCGTGGTCACATTATTATCATTTTTTAAATCGACCCAGTTAATCGATATTGAACATAATGCATAACACTCTCGCGTTCTACCTTTACACATTCTACTAATCAGAATTAGGCTGAAGGCATTAGCGCACATCACCGACAGCAAGACATATTTTAGAAATGTAATGATCTTCTAATTAGCAAAAGTGTAGCCTGTCTGGATGATTTATGGTATGTCTCATCATGATATATAGCGCACAATGTAGTCTAAACTCTGAAAAACGAGTTTGTCTGTAGTGCGCGAGCACAATGTTTAAACGCTCTGTTTGTGCACTATTTGGATACGGTTAGAAATGACATTTGAAATGCACAATAAAGTGAAAGTACTACATTGTAAGTCAGATATGCGTTCAGATCGGTTGTAATCGTTTCTGATCGCCAAATCAAAGCACTTAAAGTGCGCGGAGATGACTGCGCCCCGCATCCAATCTTAAATCAAACCAACACGAGCCTTAAGCTAACGTCCGCTCACTCGACATCAAGCTGCTGAAAATCGGTGCGATCTGGAAAATTCCATTTATGCGTGTCGAGCACTTGATCGCTACACTCCATCAAGTCAGATCACTCACAGCAAGTTGAACGGACTAAAACATTTATGACTAATTAACAACTCTAAACACAGCTCGGGTGTCGCTGAGCTTAAAGCCAGAACGTTTCCGTTACCTCAAGTTGCTCGGCGGTCGCTCGGCTCCTGGCGGAAGCACTTAATAAACGGGTTTATTTGAAGCGGCGTAAAAAAATCGCGTAAAGGGGTCAATTAAAATCCAGCGGGTCCCGTTTGATCCAGCGAGTAAAAAGCGCGTCGGAGGCAGAGGGAACCTGATATAACAACTAATTGAAAGGTTAATCTACATGAGAGTGTGTGGCAAAGTAGTACCTCCCCTTTCAGCACTTCCATCAGCCACAGAGGAGAGAGGACTCGCTGCGAGCGCCATGTGACATCACATCGGTCACTGTAAAAAACAATGTACATTACTGCACATCACACACGCCATGGCGGAGATGAAAATCAGCGAGACGTGTGGAGATAAGCGTATAAAAAGGACAAAATAACATAAGGTTAACTTTCAAGAAAAATGTCCATAACAGAAAAAAAATCATGTAATATACTGGATGTCTGAGAGAATATGAGTAAATGCATATAATGTGAGATACATGTATACTTATTTAAAAGGTAAACTTTCAAGGAATATCCAAATTATGACACTCACATACTGTGTGCACTTAGAAAAATGGCACTACACTGTAAACATTTCCTTGTCATTGGGATGAAACCCTCAAAGGTACACCTTTTGTACCTATAGTGTATATCTTTTAAATGGAAAAGTGCATGTAGTGAATCTTTAATGTATAAATCAATCTCTCTTTCACTTTCAGTAACCTCTTTATATATGGTGAGGGTCATGGTGAATTTTGGAATGTATTATGGGAACACTGGGTGTTGTGTCAGGAATACACCATGGCTGGGACAACTGTCCATCGCAGGACTGTGTACATACAAAATCATTAAACTAATTTTAACCAATCCACCTACTGTCATGTTTTTGGGATGTGGGAGGAAACCAGAGAACCAGGATGTACACAGGAAGTACATGCACACAAAATCCACACAGACAATAGTCTGAGCTCAGGACAGAAATCAAACCCTGGAGATATGAGGCAGCAACACTACTAACTCCACCATATCACGTAGTATGTCACTCTAAGAGAGTTGTAATTTTAGATATTTTAAATTATACTTTTAGATATCAAAAAATAAAAGTAATGGCCCCCTAGGTATTCAATTAACCAGTTAACCTATTGAACCTAATAAACCAGTTTACCAAATCAGACTAGACATACCCAGGGTTGATTACTAGACTAGACAAACACAGACTTGAAGAAATGTATTGAAATATATTATTCATGAATTTCAGAGAGAGTCATTATCACCACATAGAGAAAACATGGAATCATGGTGAATCTTCCCAGAAGTGGGCAGCCATTATTGGCCAGCAAATTTCCTTCAAGAGTCCATTAACGACTCATCAAATAAGTCACAAAAGAACCAAAATGAGCATTTAAGGAATTACAGACCTTAAGGTCAACATTTACTATTCCGTCATTACAAAGAAAATGGGCATAATGATGTCTACTGGTGAGATGCGAGTAAAAAAAACACTGCTACTCAAGAGGGAATTAAAAACTCACACGACATTTTCCAATAAACACAATTATGTCCTAAAAGCTTCTTCTATGGAATGATTAGTCAAAAGTGGCACAAATGTGGCTTTTCATGTGCTATAAATCGAACACAGCGATTTATCTACAACCATAGAGCGGTGGAGTGGTGATGTGGGGATGATTTGTGCTTCAGCGCCTGCAGCAGGGTGACTTGCCTTAATTCATGGAACCATGAACTCTGCTCTCTATCAGAAAATCCTGAAGGAGATATTCAGTCATCGGTCTGTGATCTAAAACTCAAGTTGTCCATCTCACGCACCAGAGCCAGCCCTGCATGGCCCAAAAGATACAAAATGAAGATATTTGAGCGATTCCTGTTTTGAACCCGAAGAAATGCTTTGAAATACTGTCGATGCTAAGGTTGCAAGAGGAGTTAGAGGGCAGTTTTGTTTCCACGTGGGTTATTTAAGTGTTACATAACCTTAAATTATAAACTATTTTACGTTCTCTCACATTATCCTAGTATTATTTTCAATATATGTATGAGGATATGAAACCATTTATGTGACATATGCAAAAATACAGGAAATTAAGGCAGGGGGTCAAATTATATATTTACACTGCCACGTAATACAAAGAAGAGAACTTGATGGTACAACCCCACTGACAAAGAGAGAAACAGATTAGAAGATCTTTTTCCTCCCTGAGAACATAACTGAGAGAATAAATGGATCCATTTTTAGATAAACATAAAAAAACAAACAAAAAAAAAAATGAAAAAGGCAATCTTATAAGGAAGAGTCCACATTCAATCATGATATTGCTGTGCAGATTATACACTAGAAACTACTGATACACTCCCGACGTATCTATTCATACCTTTGCCAAAAAATTCCATTTCATTCTTTCTCAAATTTTGACTTTGGCTACTGGTTTCTTACATTACCAATAATGCTGTTTGACTACGTGCTGATAGCAAACTCTTCCCTCATCCTTATCTGTACATTCTGCAACAGAGTTCCCAAGCTTTCATTTCATGCTAATACCTCCATCATCACCATCACACTCGTCATCCTGAGTTTCTTCTACAAGTCAGTAACGACTGTGCTGTGTAGCTGCGCTGCGTTCAGAAACGCGGAGTCCAACGTTTGATGTCTAGGCTACATCTATGATGGATTTCTTACTGACATGACGGAACAGAAGCTCACGCTTGAGATTTATTTCTCTCCTATTAAATGCCATTGTAAGTGCTAGCAGTGTTCCTGTGTGAAAACTGCATGCCACGCTGCGTGCCACACATCCGCTAACTTCTCACACGAATAACCAAAATACAGCACTGACTGATGAATTTTGGAGCTGAATTGCTAAACCCATCACAAATGTCTTAAAGACTGGACTGTTCCTTTATGTTCGGAGCAGAATATCTAAATGATTTTACAGCTCATACAAGTTTAGCTTGTTCTACACTTTCAATCTGACAGACTGCTTACTTGTCTTGATGATTCCAGCCATTACCTCATTAGATTGGCATGTGAAAACAATAATGTTGAAATACCGCTATTTCCTCTGCCTTAACAGAGATTAAAAAAAAGTAATGCCAATTAAAACCTGAGGCATATGGAAAACAGTTACAGTTTGGCAGCAGTTTTCATTAGCTTCCAGCAAAACTCAATCAAGGTGATCTCACACAACGTGCGTGTCTTTGTGTGTGTGTGTTCTTACACGCACACTATTCACGTTTCAGCAAGTTTGATTTCAACTCTTTGTAGTGAAACATTCTGGGCACATTTATACATATACACACATAATCCCTTTACTTTTGTATCCATTTTGCCTGTGAGAAAGCAATCAGAATTACTAGAAAGTTCTTTTCAGTCAGTGTGATTAAAAGTATTGGCTGCTGTTGGACATAGTAATAAAACACAATTATCTATACCGTATAATTAGATCATTGGATTTTATTACTATATGGCACCAGCTTGACTCTTTTTCACAACCTCACGCTGAATTAAAGCAATATTTCACTCAAACACGCTAAAACTGCTAGGAATGAATGGAAGTAACTGCAGGGCTGCATTATGCTAATACAACCAGGCTAACTTTCTAGCTTTTGCTCATTGTTAGCTACAGTCATTCAAGACATGTTTTAGGCATTTAATCTTAACTGATATGAACCGTTCTCAGACATTAATTCTACAACCTAAGAGTCAAACATTTTCGATTTTCGATTTATTGATGTTAAGCTGCTCAGGGACCAAATGTTATTCATTTATTTAAAGAAAACAGCAATAACAAAGGAATAGAAATAGAAGCGCTTTCTATATATAAGTCTGAGGATCTGGATTTAAATTAGACACCAATTTTTGCTGAAACTGTGTTCACTTGTACTCAGTTTTCAGATTAGAGCAAATACTTTCAAAGGAAGGTTTCAGCAACCCAGTGGTGCAATAGATACCCTGGAAAGTTGAGCAATTTTACCAGATGACAAATTATACAGATGGAAATGTATGCAAAACCCTTCTTCTATGTATGAAGGCACCAATTCAAGGGCACTGTTGTAACATGTGCAGGCAGCACTGACAGCCTGGAAATGAATAAACATCTGTGTATAAATTGTCCAAATTCATATATATATATTTAAAAATATTTCTTCAGCAACAGCAGTAAAACAAAGCTCTCATCTTTTACTCCTAGGATGTGTTGTGCATGGTTTTTACATTTGACCTGAAGTTATAGGCTCCGTCTGCACACGATGAAAAGTCGGCCAAATACTTGGAATTTGTCTTATGAGTGAACTATACTTCACAGACAACTTTCTTGGATCTTGAGAACACCCAGCTGCATTGTAAAACAGGCAGACAGCTAGAGGAGAAGAAAAAAAACAAAACAAAAAAAAAGAAGCTGTAACAGTGTGTGAGTAGGTGGAGGACGTGTGTGCAGATGTGTGAATGAATTTTAAACAACTTTGCCTGCGTTGTGGGTCAAAGTATGTCGAAGATATCACAGGCTTGATTTAGATAAGTGAACAGTGTGATCAGACACTATGCCATGTTGTGTACCTGGATTTGCAACGAACAGAGTCACCAGCTACATCCAGCGAGGGACAAAGGGACAGCTGTATTTTCAGTTCTCCCTAATGATGGCCATGAATAGCTGCTACTAATCCCATAACAGAGACGACCTCTTGTAGTGTTGCTACTATAATCAAGAGGGACAAAGGGTCCAACTGCACTATTAGCAGCTAAGAAAGTGTAAAAAAAAAAAAAAAAGCATGTTGAACAAATGATAGAAACTCTATAAACTGTGACGGATACACTTCATCTCTGTAGCGGAAATACAGTATATTTAAGGTATTTGCATAAACCTTTCCTTATCAGAAGAACCGAAAAACTCAAATAACCCAAGAACTCTCTTTTTGCCCCTGCAAGAGTATTTAGCTAACCTAATATGCATGCTGACTCGTCTCACCCTCTGGCTCTACCTGATTTATCCCGCTGCTGCTACTTCCTCAGAGCTTCATGCACATTTTCTGCTGAATGTGGAATGTCCTACATCTGTACACTTCACAGAAACTGGTTATGTCCAGTGCTCATCCAGTCTTCATTGGAAAACTTCCCTTGCATCCTGGAGACTTGTACCCAGGAACTGCTGCAGTAATCATGAAGACTTGCTTGTGCTCATCCCTGGGCTCTTATTCTCAAAGCTCATGCATCTTCCTTACACCTACTACTACTGGTTAACTTTATACTGTATTTAGTAAACAAGTGTGGAAGAATAATGTATTATATTCCCACTATCATCACCTTTCATCCTCATATCATCTCCGGATATTTTTCTTTGCCACTGATGCCTCATTACAGATAAAAAAAGATTAGATTTTAATTCAAATTTATTTGTATAGCACACATTTTATATACGTATATAAAATGATCTATTTTTCAATATATACAAAGAAGCAAGTCAACTTCTCCATCTGGCAATGTGCATCAATTTATACCAGGAAACAAAAGCTGACAAGAAAGTTGCTTTTGATGAAAGAAATGTATTTTAATTTTGTCAGTTTTCAGAGAGACTGTGTAGGTGTAGATGCATCACCACATATACAAACAGTACATACATATTCTTTCTTCCTTATTACAAAATTAAAAGTGAGCACAAAATAGCTCGAGACTGGCCTTTAAAAACACTTGAAATTAACAAGTTAACTAAAATAAATCCCAACTTTTTAAAACAAGACATTAAGGCTGGATGGTGTTAAAAAATAAAATACACAATTCTGGTCAAGGTCATTGCACATGACTTCTGTGTATGTTTGAAGTACAGGGAACAAAAATAATCAAAATAAAATAAATTGTAAAACCATTTTTTTTAATTTATAGAAATGGGCTGTTGCTTATATTGTAAACATTTGATTGGTATTAAGTAAAAGGTTTGCATCATTTCATTATGTCAATGGACTGGCTGCTGTGAGGCAGAGGCACAGAAGTCTGAATGCAAGAAGGGCAAGAGAGAATACAGCGTCAAAAGAAGAAGGGGGAAAAAAGTCAATTAAACACTGAGAGAAAGGCATCAGTCCCATAACACCCGGGTGGCAAAATCCGCTCGTCTCTCAGTGGAAGTCAGGCTTCTCCGGAAACGTACAGCCTGCGTGTCTAATGATGACGTTAGCAGCATAGTGTCCAGCACGGATACACTGCTCTAGAGACTTATCCTGCACCAGCTCAGACAGGAAACCTGCACAGAGAGAGAGAGAGAGAGCGAGAGAAAGAGAGAGAGAGAGAAAAACATTAAACCTATTTACACACACAAATACACACACATGCACACACAGAGAGGTTATAATGTAACTAATCTGATATTACACACAAAAAATGTGAATAATGTCAAACATGGCACAAACATACATGACCAAGTGCAAGTACATCTAGAAAAGTATGTGGTCTGGTATTGACTTTTTTAACCATGTGTACTTTTGTGTGCAAAGATTAAATAAATCAGGCTTAGCAGGGGGAGGAAAGGTGCTGGGAGAGCCGTCCTCAGTGATGTACAGGAGTGAACTCCTCCAGCAGCCCTCAGGCTCTGAGCACTCCCACCTAGATCTCTGCACTCTGCAACACCACCGAGGCACATTGAAAAACAGCTGGCAAATTCATTTTCCAGCATGGTGGGGCGATGGCCTCCCACCTCTTGTTGGTATGGATAAACGAGTTAGAAAAAAGAAAAAAAAAATCAATATGACGTTCGTGCAAACAAGCTCATAGCTCTATCAGTGTCAGAATCTTACTGGATGAGCTACGGGAAAGACAGAGAGACAATAAAAGCTTTCTGTTTAGCTATATAAAACTACAGGGATCATGGTGGTGTGGTGGGTCCATGGTTTGATTTTGAGCTATAAGGATATGAATGATATAGAATGGTGGGTGTGTGACTGGATAGGTGGGTGCATGGGGGTGTGTATGTGGATGACTGGATGGGTGGATTGTGGGGTTGGATGGATAGGTGGGCAGATAGATGGGTCGATAGAGAGGTGAGTGGGTAGAGAAACGGGTTGGCTGGCAGGCTGGGTGGGTAGATGACTGGTGGGAAGGTATATAGATGTTTGGATAGCTGGGTTGAATGCTGGGTGGTTGGGGTTTGAGCTGGAGGGGTGTGTAGCTGGATGGACTGGTGGGTGAGTGTGTAGCTGGATGAACTGGTGGGTGAGTGTGTAGCTGGATGAACTGGT
>JAOTRN010000041.1:16735512-16746655 GCA_028566695.1 Bagroides melapterus | reverse complement strand
GTATAGCAGGATGAACTGGTGGGTTGGTGTGTAGCTGGATGAACTGGTGGGTTGGTGTGTAGCTGGATGAACTGGTGGGTTGGTGTGTAGCTGGATGAACTGGTGAGTGTATAGCAGGATGAACTGGTGGTATGGTGTGTAGCAGGATGAACTGGTGGGTGGGTGTGTAAATGGTAGGATATCTGCAGAGATGTGTAGACAGGTGGCAGATGGATGGATTTGTGGGTTGGGTGGGTTGGCTGGCTGAATGTTTGGGTGGGTAGATGGATGGGCTGGTGGATGAATGGATCCAATGAATGTATAAATGAATGAATAAATAAGAGACATAAAGATGCAGAAGAAACAAAATTGTAACCAGCAGAACTTCCGTTTTCTGCATGAGAACTAAAACAAGCGTGATTGTTGAGCTTATTGTCCAGCTCAGGTGTAGACATGCACACCGGCTGTTTGAAGTCTGAACAGTACACAGTTATTAAGGGAAGCCCACAATGAGTTGAGAAGCTCTATTAGTCCTCCTTGAAAGAAGATCCTTTTTATCCCATAAACAAGGCAGTCTACAGTACTGTTCCTGTAGTCTGTATATACAGTGGAATTAAAGACTTATACAACTGACATTATGCTGAAACCAACCTGAAAAAAGAAAGACTTGAATAGAGCACTTGAATAACCTCTAAACATAACAAAAGTATTTTTACAACAGAAACTATTTCCCTCTATACAATGACAACTGGCTGGATTGTTAAGAACAAAAGTTTTACAGTTTCTAGTGATTATTAAATTGAGTGTGTTTTCATATCCAGGTGAAAACTGCTAATTAGGTAATGTAAGCCTTTTTCCGTAATAAAATTACTAAAAGCAATAACAAGCACTTGGAGTTTTTGTACTCAAAAAGAGAAATTCTTCTTGAATGAAAACTGATAGCTAAAACAAGCTGAATGCCTAAAAAAAAAAAAACATTTTTTTTTGTGTAAACAAGTATCCAAGGTCGCTAGCAGGCTAGCTAACATTAATGTAAACCGAAAAGCACTATATAATGAAAGATTATTATAATTAGTATTGCAGGCTTAACAGGCATAAAAGCCTTGTTAACATCATGCTATCGTATTGTGTTAAATGTTTGCTAGCAAACTATCAGGCCAGCTACTGCGTGATTAAAACGTCTAACTTCAATTTTAGTCAAACGTTTTTTAAAACAAATAGCCTGGATTGTTAATGTTAAGTTATTATTATGTTAAGTCTCATGCTAACAGACTGATGTAATTGGGTAATAAAGGGTAGAAAATCAGTCATGATTAATCCGGGTGAATAACTGAAATCAGTTTGGTACTGTACCTCCTACAAACGCATCTCCAGCTCCATTAGTGTCCACAATATCTTTCTGGTCAATCTCTATAACGGGGAACGTTTCCACCTTTTCACCTGTGAGAAAAACAGATTCAGGTTACACACAAGCACACAGAACTGATGAGAAATTGCTAGCTCATTAATTAAAACTCATTATTCAGTCATTAATACTTGTAGCTCCTATAAGACAAGATTATACAGATACCATGATACACTATCACTGTGCACTCTGCTGCCATATTGAAGACACTGTGATATTTGTGACATTTATTAGTCATTTTTAATACAAAGTTTGCAAACAACCGATTTGCTGGTTAGAATTTTGTATTGAATCTTTTAAACGTTTAAATTTAAAATATGTTAAATATTCTCAATTCAGAAGGTGTTGATTCATTTTCTAGAACAGTCGAGCTCTGACTCTAAAACGATCACTATTCCTTTCATACAGAACAATTTGTGTTGTATTTCACGTGACAAGCTGTGTGGTTTTGGATTACAATAAAATATAACGTGTGACTGGTGACACAACGTCTGTTTGTAGCTGCTATGACTCATGCGATAAGTGATAAGAAGTGTCTTGCTGACATTCCATGACTGTACATGTAACAAAAAACGGCTAAAAAGTGCTACGTCCAATTTTTTTATGAATTAAGAATCCTAATTGTTGGACAGCAGCTATGGTATGAGAGGAATAACCCACTCCGCGCTGTACTGTTAGAAGAAAATAATCCACTTCACGGTGGTAATGGCCCTTGCCACACAGCGGTATCACGCACCACCTCAGAGTGGATTATTTCCCTGTAATATCACAGCCCTTGGTGTGTTATGCCTAACAAATTACCCAGCTCCAGTAGCACCGAATGTGTTTAATGCACTGTAAATAACTTCAGTCATTCATAGCAATCCACATACTTGCAGGATGAATGTAACCAGACCTCATCAGTCAGTTGGTGGCATTAGTTCTGAGATTCATTTACACACAGAAATACAGTGCACATGCTAATAATCAGGGGCACAGCAGAGGCACAGACAAGCTTGAGCTCCAAAGCTAATGAGAAATCTGTGGGGACAGTCTGAATGACAGACAATGAGAAACAGAGGAAAGGGCCATTCACATAAGCCAGAGCCTTGTACCCAAGCAGAGGCAATAGTTTCACTTGGCAGTGCACAAAGCAGAGAGCATGTAAGCTTAAAATAACATTTAGCACAATCCATCTTAGCTCCACATTCAGTTTTAATGATCTTCCAGGTGCTCTGGTTCAGGACTAAAACCAGTGTGTCTGCAGTTTTTATTACTTCCCCTCTATAGACTTCTTTCTTCTGTTCCCTCTCAGTGGCTCTTTGCGCACATCCACGGATCTGAACACTGCTGTTTTATTTATGGCATTATCAGCCATTAGAGTGAAATGAGCCTCACTGAGTCAGAGGATATTGCTGTAACTTTGAGGGCTTTGCAGTAAGAGAACACTTCAGCGAGCCTAATCTTTGATGCTGCCTGCCATTTTTTGAGTACACTCTGAAAACACCATTTACCGCGAGGCTGGAAGCCAGCGCCAGAGACGTGACTGATTTACCTTCGGAAATTTGGCTGTTTACAAAACGGTATACTCAGACGTCTTCAATGACACCTCGAAATGTGAGCTCCCTGGCATGCTGACATGAATTTAAAAAAAATATATTAGAGGAAAAACACGGGAAGCAAAAAGAGCCAGTGTTAGTTTAAGCTTATGTTTACTCAGCTGATAATAAGCTCAGTATTTTCTCAACAATGCAACATTGAGCTCCAACTATACACCTAATTGTTCATAGTAGAAGTCAAAGACCAGATTCTTTGTGTGGAAAACTGTACTGCACACCATGCAAACAAACAGCAAGGGAGGACAAGGCTTTAAAACATGATGCAATGACAGGCATTCCAGATATGTCTGCTCTGCATGCGGGAACAGTTTTTCCCTAAACGAGGCAGCCGATTGTGTCTTTGATAATTAATTACACAAAAAAGCAGATCCTTTTAGAATCAGCTAATTAGCAGCAAAACGACTTTGCCTAATTAATGCAGGCGATGAAGCATGCTCACCCGCCTTTCTCCTGAAATGATTAACTAAAGGATCTTACATGTGAATTAAGTTCGATGCAACTCATGATCTGTCTGTAATTTTACAATTAAAGCTTAAAATAATTGCTGCGTAGGTAAAATAGGTAAGGTCCCTCCAATTAAAAGAGCAAGACCGAGAGAGTGCAGCTCGCCTTCACTTCACTCGTGTTATACTGTGGTTTGCCTTAAGGAAGTGTGTGTGTGTGTGTGTCCAGACAGTAGTGTATGCAACACAAAAACTGTATGTGGTTCTTTCCTCTGTACTTGATCTGACCTGATTCTACTTCCTTCTATGACTCAAAACAAGTAGGCTGAAAAACGAAAGGGAAAAAAAAAAAAAAACCCGATAAAGGCCACCACGCAGTCTCACAACATCCAGAGGATTAGTGAATAACAAACCTTCTCAGAAGCTGCACATCCTCGGATTTCTTTACAAGTTGATGCACTTGTTTATCATGATTTAATATTTCAAGAGGAAGAAATGTGGCTTTGACAGCAGAAGAACCGGGCAGGCTGAACTCTGACCAACCTGACACACACACACACTTTACTTTTATTAATAATGAATGCAGGTAATTAACCAAACACTCCTCTTAAATCGAGCTCTAAATAAATTTTTTTTTTTGTAATAAAACAAACAAAAAAACAAACAAACAAAACTCTATCGAGGTCAAAACCGTCACATGTTCCTATCCTTGTGGGAATATTTAGTCCCCAGCAAGATATAAAAACATGCCCACACACACAAGAGACATGCTGGAACATGCCTTGTGGAGGTGACTCATCAGGAATAAGAATGACTCTAACAACCAAAACATTACAACACACCAGCTAACAGCTAACACCCACAGCAGTCGGCGTTCACAATAAAAACAGATTAGACTCGCAACTCTTGCACAACCCAGCAGTACCTTTACAAGTCAAACCCGTGCTGATTTCATGCGAGAGATTGCCAAACGCAAAGACACCTTAAAAAAACACAACACAAAAAAAAAGAAAAAAAAAAAAAACACAGACAATAAAACCTCAGTGACTAAGGAGGCATCTGAAGTTAATTTGGGGTGCACTGTGAAGCCTGTAAGCTGTAGAGGGAATGAGCTACACGCATTGCCCCTCTTCCATCTTGGTAAACAAGGCTGAACTTGCACATGTGCACGTCCCCCCCGCATTGATGTTTAATGGTGCATGGCGCTCTAGGTGGTTCCCATAACCTCACTTTGTCTTCAACAAGCTGCACCAATTGATATGATAATGGGAGGAGGACATGAGAAACTAGAGGGGCTGAGCTGAAGGACATGCCGCACTCTCTCCGTGGCGTCCATCCACTTGGGTGCCAAATGGTGTCCAGAAGCCTTTCTCCACTCTCAATGGAGACAATGGCAAGAGTTTCAGCGAATGGAGGCAAGAAGCAGATGCTTTGGGAGGAAAAAAAAACCCCAAAAAACTACCCCCTTTTCCCAAATCCAGGCCACTAATTGGTCCAAGAGGATGTGTTCAAACCAGTTCCTGATGTTCAGTCAATGAGCATATGAGCAAAAAATAATATAGGATATTTAATCCCCTGTCTATATATGGCACATTGTCTTTTAGAGATACATCAGCATTTAATCCAAGTCCTAGTTTGTTAGAAATGTGCAAAACAATATGCCAGTTGTGGCCTTGAGGGGATATAGAGTTTACCACAGGGAAATAAAATGGTTATATTGTGAAGATGAATCACTTTTGAATTGTGAGTCTATACAAGTCGTGGCTCAACGTGAATAAGAGCAATTTATTCAAGCACGCGAAAGATAGAGCAAAACTAGGCCAAATACAAACAGAGAGGAGAATTCAGAGAAAAAAAAAACTGTGCTGTAAACACCCCACTGCCTCACACTGCTCTGATTTTCCTCTCTTAACCACCAGTGATGGACATCCTCCTTCATTTCATCAGGCTGGAGGCTACACATCGCATCTTTATTCAAAACAGATTATTGAACTTGGCCATGAGCATACTGCTTTGGTTAGACTGGGAGAGTTCCAGGACCAATTTCATGTTAATGTATAACACAAAAGAGGCCATTGGCAGGGTTCTTTAATAGGCATGGCAATTAAAACTTTGCTGCCAAAAGTTGTCTTTGTTGTTCCTGGCTTGTGGTGCGCCCTGTAAACATCGTCTTGTTCACAGGGAGTTCCACAGTTTTTGCGGTTTTGCCATTCCTCTTTTTTTCTTTTTACATTTTTTTTTTTATTTTTACAAGCCCAGGCAGAAAGTGAAATAATAATAAAAAACTTTTAGTGACTAATCAAGGAACAGAAAAAAGCAACAAAATGACACCTCGGTGTCTGTGGCGTTGTATTATTAGCTCTTCCTCACAGCTGGTTCTTGATAACAGGAGCATGAGTCTGTGTTCTGTTTGCATGTTTGTGTGTTTGCTGTAGACCTATTTGGGTCAGGATGAACCCAACACCCTTCTTCCATAACGGCTCCTGGAATCTGCTCTATAAATGTGCAGGACCGCCTCAGACATTTATTTAAAAAAAAAAAGATAGAGAGAGCAATGACAACACGTATGGGTTCTGTTTATGGCTATTTATAGAAGCTGAACAGCAGACGTGGCCACCATAATATTTACAACATTGTTGAGATAAAGCAACTTAATGCAATAAAGATTTGTGTCATCATGTGATAAAGCTTATAATGCAGCAAAGCAAATCCACACCCGTGGTCATATTTACGGTTATATTTCTATATCTTAGCGACGTATCAGATTTAAGGGCTCACGTAAAGATACACGTGAATGAATGTTCAGTTCCTTTGAGAGCCAAGTAGAACTGTTCTGCGGGTCCAATACAAACCTGAGCCACTGGAAAACTAAGAGAAATAAAGAAATCCAGCTGAAATCCAGCCCTCACCTACTCCTCTGTCAACAAACACTCGCAGGAGTAGTCCCACAACAGACTCGAGGAAGCCAGACTCCACTTCCTGTTCCCGAGCGCTAAACAGTGGTGAGAAAACGATGAGCGTGACCAACACATTTACCAGCTAATAAACAGCCGCACCATGCAGAGAGAGTCAGGAAATAACTGGCACGAACAATCGGAGGTGTGGGCTGGACAGAGCTTTAAGAGGCCGCTTTACCCTTTTCAAAGCGAAACATTGATTACTTCCTCTCACTTCCTGGCCATGCTAATCAGTTTGCAGCCAGAGGTGATGTCATGATCAATAGCGGGGAGTGATACCCCTGTGTCCATCCTTTCACACATAGTGTGTAACCTGGAGAAACCCACATGGTATGAATTGTGTGCGTGCGGGGTTAATGATCAGCATTCAGAAGCAAGAGCGTGGGAACTGGCCAGTCAAAATCACAGCAAATGAACACTTAATAAATCAAATATTTTCAAGCAACCAAAGCCGACGTTTTATCAATAAAAATGGCTTAGTCAAAGTGAGCCATTCATGCTGTTTATCACATCTTGTTTCTTAACCTCGCTCCCACGCTGTAGGCATATGAAACCCAGACCTCACTCGCTGCTTTAAAAATTCCCTGCTCTTGCTCAGTCGAGTGTGTGTTTATGAGCGCAAAATGACCTTTGCTGAAGGCTTAGAGGGGGAGAAAAACAGAGAATAAAACCAAAAGGCTTCTCTTGGGACTTCATTAAGAGCAGGTAAATCACAGCAAACAACTGAGTATTAGACACTTTCCCTAAGAGCAAGTCCAATTCCAAGGTGAGCAACTCTTTAAATGCAACCAAGAATCAATAAAAGCAGGCAAATCAGATTTATATTCTCAAACATGCTTTAAATAAGGAATAAAACATGACAGGGCGTGCTGAAACAGGAAAATAATCAACCACGGTGGTGTGATTCAGCCAAGTGCACAACAACACTGATTCGCTGTTTTATTCCACGTGTTCGTTATTCGTTTATGAATTATGTTGCACTTGTTATTCACTTATAATTACATTTAATGTTGTTGAACACCAGCGAGTGATGTTAGTTCCTGTTCAATCATTTACTATTATTACAACAGTTATTAACAGTTGTTCTCACCAGCCTCTCTTCTCTCTCTCTCTCTCTCTCAGGAATATACAGCTTGTCAGAAAAATCGTAATTATAAAAGCCTCCTCTGCGAAGGCTTTGCTCTGATGAAAAAGTTGTAGCTTTAACTCTGACACTGGTGACTTCAAAAAAAAAAAAACAACAAAAACACAACAACTCTACACAAGCCTCCGTGGAAATTGTTACTATAGAAACCACAGCATATTGCAACAAGCAATAAGTGTTAATATAATCCCCGCAGCTATATGGAAATTTACTGAACACCTTTTGACCAATCAAAATCATGAATTCACCAGTGCTGTTTGTGTAAACATGTTTATATAATCACAGTGGAAAGAGCCAAGACTTCGTATTCTCTTTTATAGGCCTCATATATGGCTTTCTGTTTCACTGGTGTTGACATAAATTGTTCGGTCTGTCTGTGGTTGTCCAACATGACACACTATTCCGAGTGAATCGTGGATTGTTGATAAATCGGTGTCAAAATCGACAGCGTTCCCGAGAAGCCTGGACTTCCTCTGTGTTTACACACTAGTGATCTGGGACCTTATCAGACCAGCTCCATCCCCTCTGCCTCAGCCAGTTAGTTTCCCACTACCTGATTAATGTGTGTGTCGTCTCTGATGCTTGTTTGCTCATGAACGAGGAAGAAAAATACTAGTGTAATATACCACAGCTTCCCTCCAGCACCATGACACAGCTAAGCTCTTTATCGCTGCAGCGGCCGCTGGATGACCTTGCACACTCGCTCGTCATTAGATCAAAGACTGTGGGCTTGGCTGTGTTAATTTCAGCCTGTAATAGGTGCGTCAGCAGGGCAAGGCTGTGTTCAACAGTGTCACTGTGGTGCTTCATTACGGGCTAGGCCCTGGCAGCTTTTATTAAGGCAGCTAATGTGAATGGGTCACATTTATCCCAGGAGAGAATGTAGAAGAGATCTACAAATGAAATTTATAATACAGCTCAACTGAATTCTCTAATCGGGAGTGGATTCATTTTCACAGCTCTATCAGCACTTTCACCGTAGCGCAAACGATACCTTTATACTAATGCTCTAGTTTTTAAGACCTAATAATTCCTATAGTAACAGCTCATGGACTGGGATTTGCTGGATGCTCCAGGCTCATAATAAACAATAAACAGTTTGATGATCAACACACAAAAAAACTGTTTTTTTTTTTAAATAAGGATGTTTTTAATAACGCTAGAAGTTAACTTGTCTGGCGGACATTAGTCATTAATAAATATAAAGCTGTAATTGTTAAAAAGTGTCTGTGGTTACGAGAGGAATTATTTTCCTATAACCGCACGGCCCGTAGTGTATTATTCCTTCCATAAGTCAGCATGTCTTTTTGAGCATCACCTCTAGGGGCCCATCATCTGCAGCATTCTTCATCATCATTAGAACAACTTCATCGTGACATTCAGTGGCCGCAGAATGATCACATCACCGCGCTGAGAGCAAATTGCAAATGAAATGTGGGGATCAGTCGACATCCCAGTGCAGCCTCTGGGAGCCTGAGCAAATCTTTAATTCTCTTTTATATTGATGTTTATTGGCGGGGGGCTACAGGGAGCAATAACAATATCCTGCTCTCTTTCTGTCACCCCGGCTATTTGAACCCACTTATTCTGGGCCCACACCTCGGCTGACATTTATCAAGTTTGCCATTTTTTTATGAGCAACACCCTCGTACATGCACTCGCCGTGCTCCTAACATTCATCACACGTTTCATATCGGGTTCACCGGGGGCTGCCACTAACCCCACAGCTTCATATGAAAGGGCTGGGAGAGGCTAGCCCAGGCAGCCATTCATCAGCTGTGTGAAAACCGCCTCCAGGAGGGTCTTTGCTCTAAAGCTCGAACTTAGCTGGAGTCTTTTTCCAGAACAGAAGGGAGAACTGGCAGTTCTACAGCAGCAAAAAAAGCGAAGGATTGTCTTGTAGCACTTTCCTCTGATGAGACTTTACAGGAGTAGCAATTGCTTGAGCACCCTTATCAGCCCAGAGGGACTAATGCTATTAGCGTTAGTGTGATAAAGGCAGCGTGGTGGAACCGATACAGACGGCTTTGCAGCTTTACTCTGGTAGCATGTTGTGGAAGTGTTAGAAGGCAAGAGCTGCGTTTTAACACCGCTTTCATCCTGTAAGGTGGAATTGGGGCCGAGATTAGACGTGGAGGCCGACAGCAGTGAGCACAGGCACGGCACAAGGTTTGAGCTCTCTGGCAGAACTGCCGTCTCTAGAGGTGTTTCACAGTCAATCAGCAGCGTCCGGGTGTGTGACGACGACGATGTACGGTTAAATACCTAAGCTAACGGTAATAGATTTTAGGCAAGTGGTCACAAAGAAAGGGTGAACTGATCAGGTAAAATAAAAACCTTACAATAACATTTTAGATACGATATTCAATTAATGTCAATATCCCACTGGAATCTTTCTAACACTCGATCCCACTGTCAGTGCAGTTCAGGGGCTCAATGAATCAAATGACAAAAGGGCAATATAATGAAATTGTGCTGAACAAATAGGATTCATATAAATCAGGGCCGGTGAGAAAGAGCAGTCGGTGTGCCAGGTGCAGAAGGAGAAGAGCAGAAAGTGTTCACCCCCCTGCCACCCCTCCCTTCCACCAAAACCCACCGCCTAGCTTTGAACCATAAACCCCGCTGGCTTAATCAGCTACAACTGTGATGCTTTCTCTACTATTCAGTTAAACTTATCAACTCGTCTGAAAGCAACCCCCACCACTCAGTTACCATAGCAATGTCCCAGACTGCTCCAACCCTCCAGATTCAAAATTCTGCATCTGAGAGATAGGAGGTCATTGCCAAGGGTGAATTCATTTCACACAGCGCAACAGCGAAGGCCGCCAGAGAGACCGGTGCACTTGTCTGAAGATGACCTTGTTTGGGGCAATTCACAAATGTTTACAGAAGAAATCTATCAACATCATGACTACTGTAAATGAGTAAATGGTTGAAAAAAAAAACATATGCTGCTTGTTCCCTACCAAACCACCCACTCTGAGAGCTCAATACAAGTGATTGTACCCAGTCTGATCCAAGGATTCTTGAATTAAATACTTAGTCATGGCTCAATACCATGAAGGTTAACTGTACATACCGTTGGCCATTACAGTGCCCTCCTTGCCCTGGGTAAAGACTACAATTCTTGGCCTTTTCTCATTTTCCTTGGGTAAGCTCTGGGTCTTCTTGGCAATCTCTTCAATGTCCTCTGTCTGGGGAAAAAAAGCATTTTCTTAACTCTGGAGCACATCAATTACAGCAATCTAACCGAAAATGCAAAATTAAGAAGCATGTAATAGCTAATTTATTATTGCGAATGTTAGATGATCGGTTAAGGAGTTGACGCTGATTAGCATAGCTTGGGCTTGAAACCCGGAAACTGTCCCTCGTTAGACATTTTACACTTAATGCATATTTTGGGTCCGAACAATACTCCATGAATGAATCCATGACTCAATAAATAAATAAATAAATAAATAAGCAAACAAACAAAGTCTTCTAAAATAACAGTAAATGAGAAGATGGAGAGAATGAGTGGACCTTTAAACAGGTCTCTGTATGTGTGTGTGTGTGTGTGTGTGTGTGTGTGTGTGTGTGTGTGTGTGTGTGTGAGAGAGAGAGAGAGAGAGAGA
>JAOTRN010000041.1:16710432-16720786 GCA_028566695.1 Bagroides melapterus | reverse complement strand
GTGTGTGTGTGTGTGTGTGTGTGTGTGTGTGTGGCTGGGGCTAAATCAGTTGAGGGATGCAGGCCTAGTGTCATGCGAATCTTTCGCTGCCTCAGGCTTCTTTCACGACCTGCCTGTCATGCAGATGCAAACAGGAAGGGAAGACACGCGCACGCACACACACACACACAAAAGCATGAGCTACATCATCGCTGCAACCACATGTGTGAGCACACACAAATACTCACGCACACAAGATGAAAGCGCAAAAGTTATTTGCACAGGATTGAGTCTGCAATCAGTGACTCAATTGTGACTAATATAAATAACAACGGCATCACAGACACACACAGACAAACAAAACCACACACAGACACACACACCGACAAACAAATCCACACACAGACACACACACACACACCAACAAACAAAACCACCACACAGACAAACACACAACCACACACAGACACACACCGACAAACAAATCCACACACAGACACACACACCGACAAACAAATCCACACACAGACACACACACACACACCGACAAACAAAACCACCACACAGACAAACACACAACCACACACAGACACACACCGACAAACAAATCCATACACAGACACACACACAACCACACACAGACACACACCGACAAACAAATCCACACACAGACACACACCGACAAACAAAACCACACAGACACACACAGACACACACCGACAAACAAAACCACATAGACACACACACAACCACACACAGACACACACCGACAAACAAAACCACACACAGACACACACCGACAAACACACAACCCCACAAAAAAGTCCCAGTTTATCTGTAAATCCCTTTGTCCTGGCAAATGTCAAAAAGCAACCCTCCAATTTCCCCTTTGGTCTGGACCAGTGAGGAGCTCAATAATATTATTCATGTCAGCGCTGGACGGGGCGGCTGAGGTCTTTGGGAACAGGCCTTTAGGCAGATCTACACAATGAGCCATCTCTCTCAGGCTCTCTGTCCTCGTCTTTCTGTCTCTATCTCTCACGCTGTCTCATAAGCAGAAAACGGAGCAATTTCAATCATTTCGCAACCTCCCAGCAATCATAGCTTTAACTCCCCTGTTATTTAAAACAATCTGAGCTCTGCGCTGGAGTTAATCACTGCTTTACACTACATCAGTCAGGGTTATTCATTCTGTTCCAATTAATCATGACATTTTTCTACATTGTCTGAGCCCTCGACTGCACAAATTCATCTATAATGACAATTCACATTGTTGAATTTTATCATGTGTGCTGGCAAACGAAGGGCAAATTGTTTGTGATTGTGTGTGTGTGTGTGTGTGTGCACACTATAGTAAGCATGTGTATGGTGTTATTTGCGAGCGCCATCTGGTTTTGGCTCGGACCGCTCTGTGCGCTCGCTTAATTAACCTAACTGGAGGCCATTACATTTCCTGAAACGTTTCACTTTCTCTGGTTTATGTCTTGAAGCTGGGAAGGACTCAATTAGGCCAGTGCTTCTCCCTGGATATTACACACTTCATGCGTGCCAGTTAAAGAGGCGAGGAGCTCAGTGTGCCCACACTGTGAACGCAGATAAAGGCCCGTCTCTCACACGCAGACAAGATCCAGCTGCCAAAACGCTCCGCAAGAGCAACGCGTTAATACCGCCGAAAGCGGAGACTCTAACGGGCTACGTGAAGCTGTACGTGTAGCCGCCTAATTATCTCATTAGTTTAGCTAAAAGGGAGGTGGTGGCCATGTTGGTTTTAAATGGATTACCACAGCTGTTCCTGCCACGAGAAGGCCGAGTGGGAGCTGGGTATTTGGGAGGAGTACTGGTGTTTAATATCTAATCAGCCGTTAGTGTGTCAGAGGACGGAGGGAAGAACTGCGGTGCTGCTGAGAGCAGATCCAGAGCAAGCCGCAGCGGTTCAGTCTGTCAGGCCTGACGCACAGCAGTCGTACACACACAAACACATTTTACCACACTGCCTGTCTGTCACAGTGTGCTACAACGCACACACGCACGCACACACACTTGCGGCTATGGAACCATGATGACTCCCAGAAGACAGAGGCACTCAGCGATCATGAAATACGAGAGTAATTGAAGGGGATTGTGGAATGTCGAGCCCCCTGATGGCACCTTCACAGGGATTATGTGACAAAGACAGAAAATCATGGGAGAAGCTAAACTGTATACACAAACTCCCCTTCTAATCAGTGCACACTTAATAAGAAACACAATTTCACATGTTCCTCTTTTACACCGCTCCATGCACACAATCACACAGTTTTTTTTTTCCAGTGTATCATTTTAGAGGACTGATTAGTGAACAGATCATGACTTCATCTTAAAACTGGAATGAATTTCCTGCTTACATAATTGCACTTTTTCCCCCCCACAAAAAATCTAGTACCCAGTTATAGAAAAGGAATTATTTCTATTTATTTATACCCATCACATCATTCAGTGTCACCCGGATGAGGACGGTTTTGTTTTGAGGTTTCTTTCTCATATCGTCTCAAGGAGGTTTTCGTCACCGCTCTATTCTCGGGTCTGCTCATCGGGGATCAGTTTACATGTTAGTATAATTTACATCCTGAATATATACACTTCTCTAAAGCTGCTTGGTGACAATGGCGCTTGTTAAAAGTCCTATACAAATAAAACTGAATTGAAAATCCTGATTTTTTTTTTTTTTTTACTAACAAATTACCAGGCACTCGTCTGTATTTATTTATTTATTTATTTATTTTGGATTAGGGTGTTAATTGTCAGCAAGCTAAAAGGTTCCTATTGTTTTTGTTTTTTCACTGAAAAGGATGCTAGATGCTCGTGTCAAGGTAGAATCTGAAACCTGGGAAAGACGGCATGGTATTAATGTTAAACACCCCACTGTGAATAGAATGATTTTAAACGGAGACTCAGCTCTTTCTGGGACTCTGTGAGCTTCTTGACTAAAGGTTACCTAAGCAGGCACGCTAATTTAGAGATAATAGGTTTTGTAGGATAGCAGGAGAATGTAGCGCTTTTCCCAAACCACATGTTCATTGATCCTGTTATTTTTAATAAAAAATAAAACTACAGAGATCTTTTACAGCTAGAAAAACTAATAAAACATTGAATGCAAACGTGGCCACAAATGTGAACACGATTAAATCCCCTTTTTTCTTTCTAACTTACTTTTTCCTACTAATTTCTTTCAGTGGTAGAAATCAAATGGTATAAATGTCACGTCGCTGGAAATATTCCAGAGACGGTTTCAGGAAGAGCGCGCACTCGTGTACTGTGTCGCAGGCCGACGCTCCTGACTCACCGCCTCGTTGCCGAAAAGGATGTCCACGTAAGGCATGGCTTTCATTAGGGAATCCTTAAAGTGCTCGCTGATGAAGGGAGCCGACAGGTTCATGCAGAAGATTTTGTTGTTCTCCGAGGCATGCTTCGCCACCTTCACGATCGACTCCAAGGACACGGTCAAGAAGAAACCCTGTAAGAAGATAGAAAGGACAGCCATTAGACCATTAAAAAAAAAAATAAACATAAAACCATCACAACACTGGGTATATAATATATATATGTCTGACCAGTATGGAGTTTTGCAGCTCTTAAATACATCAACCGAAATCCAAGCACTAGAATGTAAACATATTTCCTGGATATCGTTTTCAAAAGACGCTGAGTATTTTCATGTGGGCAGTGCAATAAGTGGAAGGAGTGAGGTGCTGAGCTCATTCTTATCCTTATCATTCCGTCTGCATGAACAACGATAAGGATGAAAGAGGGCGAGGAACGCTCAGGACGGCACCGACAGAGCAGCAATTACAAAACAACAACGCAGGAGAAAAGAAAATGTCTACACGGGAAAACGGTAAACAGGGCTTCCTTGATATAATGGACTGCTTGATGAGGCACAAATAGAATTAAGGTTTTTAGGAGATAAGAAGGAACGATGACAAATGAAGTCCATAATTACAGCAGCATCAGAGACTTCCATCAGAGATCACACAGAGGTCACGGAGACAAATAAAACAAAGGGCACCTTGGCCAAGCTCATGCTGCAGGGAAACCGGCACAGATAGCTCCGCTCCCCGAAGACCACTTCAACACCACACCACAGTCACACTCGGAGTGGAGAGCAGAAACAGAGCACTACAGTATGTACAGTATAAGAACACCAAACAGGTGCACTTGGCAAAAAAAATGTGTAGTGTTTGATGTGATTGTGCCAACAGGATACAGCCCAGATCGCTAACTTTTACACAGCGCAGTTTGTTTGTCAGGACCGAAACTCTACAAAAACTGTTTAGCACGCTGAATTACCCCGACTGTATCACAACTGCAGTCAAGCAGAAGACATCCAGTCCAAACACATGGAGCGATTTCCCCTCTCAGTGGCTTAGCGTGGCCTAAGAGAGCCGTCTGAGAGCAAAGACATGGCTGCTCTCCAGCCCTTGTTCTAGGAGGGAAAGAAAAAAAGGGGGAGGGAAAAAAAAAAAGAAAAAAAAAAGCATGCTAGCATCTGATGAAGTGGAAAACAAAGGTCTTGTCTGGACTCTTCTTACTGAGAAACAAGAGAGTCTACTCGAGCCATTGTGAGAATGAATACGAAGCAGGTAAGGAAACACCTTCACGTTTAAACCTGAAACCAAACACTGGCCTTGGACCTTCGATACAGTTCATCTTGCACTGAGAATAATTCAGAGGCACTGTATAGGAGTGAGCAGGAGGGAAGGAGGGAGGGAGGGGAGAAAAGGGGGAAAAAAGAGGGAGGGAACACAATAGGCCCGAGTGAGAGAATAAGCAAAGGGTACATGGTGGAGAGACTAGTGCTTTTACACAGGCTAACACAGGCGCTCTGAGAACACTCCATTAAAACAGATGAGGCTTTTGTGGCTGAGAGTGGAAAGAGGAGAGAAGTGACCTTCATGTGTTTACTGTGACTGTGTCAGCTTTTTACGCCGTTCACCAGAGGAATAAAAAAAAAAGCGCCGTCTGGCTGCACGGCCCACACCAGAACGCGTTAAGTGGGCGAACATTATGGGAAATATCTATAGTGTTAGTCATAACAAAACGTCCTCATTTTCTTTCCCAAGTCTGCGATATAAAGCATACACAAAGCTGTCAGGGAAATTTAGCATCGCTGATACCTAGAATACGGCTTAGAAACACTCCCTGGCAAAGATATCATGAGGATGTCTTGAGAAGCTCAGCCAGGCCAAGAAGACTCAGGATATTACATACAGCAGAGAGAAAACAGACAGCTAGAGTTTGGCATGAAGACAAAATGAACTGACCGCCACAAACCACTGACTGTGTTCCAGAATGCTGACCAGGACAGCTTTTCTTTCTTAACCTCCATGTCAAATAGGTACACTGTGGTGCATAAGTATTTACACCCCTTAAACTTCAGATAGGTTTAAGTAGCATCACAAACAAAACTGAAGAAAAATTATTTAGGAATTTATTTGTTTTTTTTAATTATTTATTAGACTTTTTAACCATAGACATTGTCTCAAAGCAGCTTTACAGATATATATAAACATATAAACATAATAGAAAAGTTTAATATTATACAAAGATTGATATTATGCCAAAATTCAAGAATAATAATAGACTTATTATTAAATGTGTTGGTATTTATCCACAATGATCAAGCCAAAAAAAACTCCCTTAGATGGAAAAGGAAGAAAGCTTGAGAGGAAGCAGACTCTAAAGAGAACCTCATCCTCATTTGGGATTATAAATAAACAGTCTTACAATTGTGTATTGATTAAGAGGTTGTTGTCCTGAAAGACTACATGTAGTTCTCATCTCCTCTTTGACTGTCCGAAACCTTCTTGAAGCACAATCCAACTGGAGCTGGTACATCTCTAGATGTCTCGGGATCCTAACACGGTTGGTCTCTTCTCATTCGTCATGAAATGGGACACAACTGGAGCTGGTAAAAACCATTTAAAAACGAAAACCGTAAAAAGTAGTGATTACAGCGCTGAAGAATCGCTGTGAAACCTCGAAATTAGCTCTTGTGGAACCAGCCGTCAGAAGTCACATCGTTAGTTGAATGGAGTTCAGCTGTGCGTAATTAACGTCTCACCTGATCTCAATAGAAATACACCTGGTCCTGAAAAGAACCCTGAGTTAGAGAACATACCGAAACAAACAGTGTCAGGAAATCCAAGGAACTAGCAAAACATGTCAGGAAAAGTAGCAAACAGGTGTGAGTGTGCAACTAAACAATCCCAAACTCTGAATATTTGACAGCAATATTAAAGGTGTTATTAAAATGGAAAAGAATACAGTTCAACCACAACACTGTCAGGAGAAGCAACAGTCTGTAAAAAGCCCTTCGTCAAACGGCACTGAAAAGTGGATTAGAGATCAGAGAGGCAGCCACGTTCAAGGGGTGTATATAATTCTGCTCAGATAATAAGACAAGAAACGGGAGAGAAAATGTGGGAATTTTATTGAGGTCAGTCCTAAACCAAACAAACACCGTGTCCCAAAATCGCTTACATCTACACTCCTCTGTGTTAGTGTAGTATAGCGTGTTCACGCTGAAAATTCAAACATCAAATCCCCGATGATGCACTTATTTGACTGAAAAAAAAATATGACTGTGGAATTTTAGACACTTCATGCACTCAACAGTCGCAGCTCTGCTTATGTAGTAGAAGAGGGGCGGAGCTACCAAGTGCTGACGCTGGATAGGACTGACAACACTCTGGTGGACAAAACATCATACAAATATCTTTTAAATTAGCCCACATTGTGTGATTCCCAAAATTCCGCTAAAGCTAGTGGTGCTGCATTTAATGTCATCTGGCATCGACAAGCAAACTGCTTAGACTTCTGGGTAGTAAAAAAAACAAACAAAAGCAAAAAAAGAGACAGTACTGCTTCTTTAGAGATGATACTTCCCTTCTAAAATTCATACACCAGATGGTACGGCACATAGTGCGTAGTGTGTAGTAGGTCATTTGGGACGCAGCTACAGTATCTAATAATTTTGTAAATACCTTCTTTCATACTCTGGAGTCAAAGCAAACCAGGTGTGGACGCTCTTCTTCTTTACAAACTACTTTGTTGATCTTTTGGATCCTGTTGTAGAATATGGATTTATCTTCATTCATTTATTCTCTCTCTTATTTATTTATTTATATAGAGGAAATATTACAATCTACTAGCAAAGTTTTTTTGTTTTTTTTCCGTTCGGAATGCTGTACAGAAATGCGCAGTGACTGAAGTTAATCTCATGATCAGATTTTCAGCTATTTCTAGAGGAAGTGTTTTGGAGTGAAATCTCTCATGTCCTGTGTATGTTGTCTGTGGTAACTATGGTGTACTTGCGTGTCAAAGAGATTTTTATCTCTGTGTGACTACCTGGTTAAATACAGCTTAAATAAAATAAAATAAACTTTTGCCCTCAACTGTAGGCTATTTGCAGGAACAAAGTCCAGAGTCTGATGCAAATCTTTACTGCTTGCCTGCTACGAGGAAGTTTTTTTTTTTTTTTTTTTGTTTTAAAGCTGAAAAGCGTCAGCCACAGAACCATGTAGAAATGGATCTCAGGAGACAAACATAAGGATGGTTAGACAGAACGAGGCCCACTGGGGTGCAGGCGACTTCTGAAGGCTGCCTGAGCTGAACTAATGGTGTGTGTCTGTGTGTGTCTATGTGTGTGTGTGTGTGTGTTGGGGTACTTCTCCCATCATTAGCGCACCTAGGCTGTGATGTGTGAGCGTCAGGTGGGAAAAATGGTCCCCTGCATTACAGGAACTTTAATGTTACACCACTTGAAGTTGGAAAGATGGTGAGAAGGAGGCTGCTTTAATGGACGCGCACTCCTCTTCCTGTCTGTGCTCGACTTGGGCGATTCTCTGGCACTTCGCAGGCTTGTCTGGAGGAAGCAGGAAAAAAGTACATGGGAGGTTCAGAGCTCCAGAACCGCTTTGAAACTACCACAACCAGATTTGAACTTACAAAAAGTTGCCCTGGACATCAGTTTCAGAGCAAATAAAAACCCCAGAGACGACACAGAAAACATGACGCATGCACAATGTGTCAGTGCTGTCAGTCATCAATATATCCATCTACCTAAGATAAATAAACTCTCTCTCTCTCTCTCTTTCACACACACACAAGCAGAGCCGTCCTACTCACTAGACATCTGCTTCAGTTTATTCCAGCTCTTCAAAGGCCTATGTTTAGCGCTCTCCACCCCTGTGTTAAACACACTTTGCTCATGTGCTGACAGGTTTTTCCCGGTCCGTTCCGCTGTGCTCTGACCTGGGCTGAGCTGTGAAGAGCTGCCCTCTCTCACACGCTGTCATAAGCTGCCTTTATCTGGGTTAGAGTGCTGCTGGAGGGATCGATACGCGCTGTGCTCCTGGCTGATTGCACTGACCTGACACCTGCCTGTTGTGCCGGCCATCTTTAAAGAGTAATGCACTGCTGGAAGTCCCTTCCTCGCTGGATTGGAGTGGATGATTGTCATCGACAAATAGAAACACATTGCTATAGAGTGGAGTCTTGCTGGCCAAGTCAATCACCCGCTATAATTCCAGAGATACCAGGCAGTTAAGTGGGGTTGTGTAACACTATTATATGATAGCTAGGAGACTACTTAAATAGTTAAAGGGCATAAAAAAAAAAAATCTTTATCAAATACAAAGACTACTTTTCTCCCCGTGAGCATATTTTCCATTTGGTTTCATTTTGAGAGAGTCAATTAACCCAATAAAACAGATGATAAATCCATTTTAATAGAGAAGAGCAGCAGGATTCGGCATACCAAAGCCTCGGAGGATCTGTTTGATGTTCAGAGCTCACCCTGACGCCAGACTCCTCACAGTCCACGCAGCATCTGGTTCCTTTTTACCAGTCTATAGAAACATGTTTGACAGAGCCTTATCTAATGCTGCTCAGATTAACAGGACAGAGTCTGAGACATGAAAGCTCAACAAGTTTGCCAAGTCCTTTAACAGAACACTGTCCCTCACCAAACCCATGACATTCAACAATCAAACCATGGGGCTTTTTTAAAAAAAAAATAAAATAAAAAGAAATCCAACTATCTATTTGAAATGAAAAGCCAAAAAGAAAGTCTGCAGCTGATTAAGAGATCAGTTTATTATGAGACGACAGCATCCAGATCACGAGAGTGCAGGCAGTTATTATTATGTGATTATAGCTTTTCCCTGGAAGCCTTTGTTCCGTTGGACATTTCAGATATCGGAAAATCTCACAGAAGAATGTCAGCTCAGTAAGACACGACTATGAAGGCAATAGACAGGAGAGGTGCTGATGGTGACCGTGATAGCCGACATTGGGGTTAGACTTGGGGTCATCAACTTTAATCCTCAAAGGAAATCAGGCCGTCCTGAAGAGTGGCACACGCAGGTACGGCACACGTCTCATCTACCGCATGACTTAAGCGCTTTCCTCTAGAGAGAGGGAGACTATTATATTCATCTCTAATAGCCATAAAGGGAAGGGGAGGGAAAGAAAAAATCAATTTTTCTGAAGAGCTGACACACTCCTCAAGCTTAAAAATGACTGTGTAAAGAAATTAGACACTAGAAAAATATGTAATCAGCAATTTAGCGATAATGTCCATAAATAAATAATCAGTGCTTCCATTAAGCTGACATGTATCTGGGCTGCGGCGCGTGACGCGATTAGCTTCTCTCTCTCGCTCTCACACACAGACACACACGGACGCAAGCACACACACAGCGCTCCATTAAGGAAAGCCATCCGTCCTCGCCCACTCCGCTTCGCTCTGGCACTTCAGGTGGAGTGTGTTATTCTGCAGCTTGGGGGAGGCAGGCCCAGAGCGCTCATTTGCACCACCATAAGACAGGTCGTAATTACACTGGCACGGCAAGCACATTAGCTGCTGGAAAAGGTGAGAGCAGGAGGGCCTCAAACCTGAGGCATTAACCCTATCAGGAGGTTAACAGTGATGGGCATCGCAGCGCTAACGGGGGTCCGCTGGGGTTCCTGTAATTAGAAGAGCTGGATTTCTGCACAGACTGAGAGATCAATGGCTTAAACTCCAACTTGTGTAACATGTTGAGAGCCATTACCAAAAATTTGCTAGAAGAAGGCAAAGACGGTGGTGGGGGAGCAGGAGTGAGGAATTTCTAGAGGATTTCAAGCAGACAAAAAGGTTTAAAGCTTAAATCCTTGAGATGCCAGGACTAATGTATGTAATAAATCAGTATAGATCCAGATTCTTCTAAGACAGAACTCCAGAGAAATGGGTTTCTCAGCAAGTACTACATTTACTCTGTGTGTGTGTGTGTGTGTGTGTGTGTGTGGTGTTTTCTTTGCTGGATGTCCCCCTGCCTCTCGCCATGACAAAGAA
>JAOTRN010000041.1:16661539-16672375 GCA_028566695.1 Bagroides melapterus | reverse complement strand
AACAGACTTCCCTGTTACAATCAAACACTGTACAGTGGACAATTATATAATATACAGTACACACGATACATATAATATATCTAATGGGTTTTTACTGTACATTGCAGACTCATACTGTCTGTTGTTGTCAAGATACTAGAAGGCTGACATGAGGGAAGGTTATAAGGGATGACAAAAAAAAAAATAAAAAACTGGTTTCGGTCTTGGTCAAAACGCTCGACATCCTCAATAAATGTGATGACTGCATCCACAAAATGTTTCCTGGTGGTCCTCGATGCAAGGCAAATAATACAAGACAAGCTGTGTAAAGACGCATAAAAGTTCAGATGTACCTAATAAACTAACAGCTGAATTGACTTGTATGGATTTTTTGGATCATAACAGCTCATAAAGTGTGATGTATATATTGTAAATGCTGTAAACTGTTTAATGAACTTAAAATGATCGTAAAGACGGTTTGGTCACAGAGTTACCACCAGTGTAACCAAACCTGCACACGAACACACGCACGAACACACGCACGCACGCACACACACACACTTTCTCTCTCACACACACACACAGTAATCTAACCTCTGTACTAAAATCCTCAAACAATAAACTAGTTTTGCAGAACTGTTTGCTTTGACTGCACGCAATACAGCTTCACCCATGTAACAAAACACGACAGACAGATCTCAATGTGTCAACACAATCACTGTAAAAGCATGTGCAGCATTTCAGCTAATAAAGAAATCACCTGGCAAAAATGAACACGTCACCGAACCAACAATAATCTTCACCTGACAAACAAATCTCACTGTTTGTTTTCTAGTTAATGAGTTATGTAATGAAAAATGTCACTGTAGTGCTCAGTGCAAAAAATATGGCACAATAAAAAGCGTGTATTGCAAGACAACTCAAATAAAGCTTTGAGTCTATGGGAAAAAAAACAAATAATAAAAAAAAAAATTCCCCCAGCTAGCTGACACTTACATAATCCTTTCATGACAACCAAGAAACCTACACAAACATTTATAAAGGCTTATTCCTATAGGCATGATAACACAAAGGCTGATTCTGACAAATTTAATGTCATGGTGACAGAACACCCCAGGCAGGAGATAACGCTGAGGTAAGGCTGCATTATCACACTCCTGAGACTGGGGGAAGAGGGGGAAAAAAAATAAATAAATCAACACAACCGACTTTGTAGGCAAGTGTACTTATGGTATGTCAGAGTCACATAATGATAATGGACTGATGAGTGAAGTTAATTAGAAGAACTAAACAAAAGCTGATCACTTACATAAGCTGCTCTGTCTCCTGAACATGGCACATAGTGAAAACACTGAGAGGAAAAGCTGTGATATTACACTGCTGCAACAATCTAATGGCTTTCACTGTTAAAGCCTTCAGTCTGTAACACTATTTTGCTAGATCATTAAAGTGACCAAGTGAGGTTATTATTGCTTTATTATTACTTAAGACAATGGCTCTAAAGCCAGTCAGATATAATATAGCACATTTAATATACTCTATATCTAATCCTTAATTAGAAGTAGTTTTAGATGTTACATCAGCTTCATGCCTGGAAAATGTCACAACACTATTTATTTCAGACCAAATCTCCTCACACCGAGTCTTTAAAAATACTTGTTCTAATAGGAATCTGCTGTCAAATACTTATGCAGGTCTGAAGTCATTAAGGGCATCACCAGAAAGTCAATCTAAACTAGTTTACTATTCTGAACCGTGTAGAACACTGATAAGTTCAAATTACCCCCCCCTCCCCCCCTCCCCGCTCATGGTTTACATGTGTGTGGGGTTACACAATCGCTCTGGGATGTTTTACCAGCCTGTGGCTGTTTGATGCTGCAATGTCAGTTCCTCAGGGTGAGTGAGAATGTGCACTATATGAATATTACCTCTTAATCTTTACCTGATGAAGAAGCCTCTTCAGTGTATTAAATAAAGGACTATTGTTATCATCTCAGTTCTCTATGTTCAGTTAAATGGTTATGCTACTGTCAGGTATGATTAGATCCAAATCACAGTTGCTGTAAGTCAGTCAAGCACTAAGATGTCACTTCCTGTTTCAGAAGGAAGTGCATAAGCATTAAAAAATCTAAGCTAAGAAGCCTTTATAGACATAGACCATTAAACATTAGATCTTGAAAGAAAGTTCACAAAAGATGAAAGATTATTGAAAAAACTTTTTTTTTTTTTAACAAATAAAGATTTTAATATTACCGCTAATACATTATCTTTAAGTCATTGTTCATTTGGCTTAAATGTGGTGCACCTTACACCTAAAAGTAAACTACATCATAAACTCCACAATTCTTCCAGGCCTGGGAACAGGGATTTTGGGTCAAAGCAGAGCTCTGAGGTTAAGGTGATCTCACACAGCACACTCTGGATCAGAGGATAGGCAGAATGTTCTGCACCCTGATGTACACTCAACCATAAATCTAATCAAAGTGATAAATCAAGGCCATTGTGAGTGGGCTAACTGTAAGTGTACTGTAACAGAGCTGTGTGAGAGCTGCCAGAGAGCTGGGAACTAGGCCATCAGGTTTTCCCAATCCCCCCACTTTGGCTAGAGTTTCTTCAAGCATGTAGTTAACCGTGCTCAGGAAATGATTCCTCTCCAGACCATTAAGGCACTATAGAATAATAGACATATCGAGGGATGTGGCAGATGTATTTCTGCGCCCATAAAAACGTCTCTCAAAAGCTCTTTTGGGTTGCCAAACGTAACACCTCGTGGTCCAGCGTGGCGGTGGATTGTGCAAAGGCTGCGCCTTCCCAGACACGGCACAATGTTACCGGGGTCAGATCTGGGGACCTGGCTCTTCAGTTAAAGCCATATGAAAATGCAAAAATGTGAATTCTGCTCTGTAATAGCTCCCACAGGCCCGGAGTTATGGGCCAAGAGAAGCTTCCCTTCAGCCAAACACTGGATCCGATTTCATCCCATCTACCGCACCCATTAAAAAAGTGAACAAGTGGCGAGACTGTGTGTGTGTGTGTAAGAGAGAGAGAGAGAGAGAGAGAGAGAGAGAGAGAGAGGCCCTTCACATTTAATGCACATTTTACTTCAGGACAACCATACCAAAACAATTCAATTATCCCACCACCCTTGGCGCTTCAACTGATTTATTGAGCTATGGCACCTGAGCTGCAGATCATTCTTTGCACTTTCTCACCCCCCTTACTCTCTTCTTTTACCAAAATCCTATCTTCCCCCCCTCCCTTGTCCCCTTTTTCCTACTTCCCCACTTTCCCCAAATCCCTCCATTCCACTCTCACTAGCCCCCCCCCCCTTCCACCCTTGAGTTCCAGTCGAGAAGTTTTAGTGTCTATAAAAACCAGAGGGAGAGATGCAGGAGGGGAAACCATGCATAGACAGCACTGCCTGAGAAATACGTTGAGAAGGTCATCTGGGATAAATGAGCTTTTCATTCTAAGCTAATGCTGGCAAATTTGTCTCGCCACAACCAGACCATGTTGACTTTGGCAGCCTGAGCGCAGTTGAGTGGCAGCTCTCTGCAAACACTGAGAAGATTCCACTCCTCCATGCCTCTCGTCTCCTAATTTTCCTCTCCTCTTCATCCTTTGAGCAAAGAAATTCTCCCAGACACCTGGGACCGGTGAACCTGCGAGCCGCCCAACACTAATTGCTTTTACACACGGGTCTGAAAGCGCAGGACTGTATCACAGTAACTCTGCTTTTGCTTGGCTCTCTTTCAGTGAAACGAATACATTACTCTCTGAACCGCTCATTCACCACAAATATCTTTATTCACTTTAACAGAGCTGTGGTCAAGTCTAGTGAAAGCTTTAGCATAACTAACAACTGACATTTTTTCCATAGTGCTGGTTCTGCAAAGTTCTTTCCAGCAGCGTGCAAAACTGAACAGACCTCTTTAACACAGCTCTTTCAGTGCTAATCAATCAGAAAAGGGGTTAAGTATGAACATAGGCCTCCAGAAATCCCAGAAAGATAAATGCAGGAATTGATTAAGACAAGACCGGGCGCATTTACGGGAAAGAGAACGAGGTCTTGACTATTTATCCTCTGATGCACTGACAGCCTTTGAGGTGAAAGATTTAAACCATAAGAGCAGTGAAGTAGAGGTGTGTACTGGGACTGGGATCATGCGAGACCCAACAAATAAGGAGTGGGATTTTTTTTTTTTCCCCCCTGACTTTCGTGTGGGCTGGAGCACATGGTCTAACATAAGAGACATTCATCAGTCTGTGAACGTGCAGGTTCTCAGTGTGTGATTTATTCTGATTGGAGTCATGCAGGTTTAAATGACTAACTTGTTTATATTTTGGAAAATAATAAACCAATCATGCACAATAAATATAGCTGGCAAGTGCAAATGAAAATAATTGTGATCGGTATGAATTCTTTTATATATTCTATACACACATTAAATTTTGAAATAAGCAACACAAAAAAACTAACTGAGAACTATCATTATATATTAAAACCTTATAAAGAGGTTTATATGGCAAATATAAAATAAAATTACAGAAAATAATAATAATAATGATGATGAAATATTTATTTAGGGGTCCCCGACAGTCATGAAAATGTGACCAATAATTAGCAATCAGACTGATTCAAGATTGAATTACATTTCAAAAAACAAACAAAGAAAATTAGCCGCATGTCGAAACCCCTGTTGGGAAAACTGGCTTCCACAATTAAAATGATTTCATGTAAAGGCCTCAGCTGTTGCCTGGAACAGCGTTTGTGTACTGGCACCACAAATCAAAGCTGAGATTAATTACAGCGCTAAAGCCCATCACTTTTCCTCTTTTAGTCAAGAGTGTGACATTGGGTTTAACGGCATGCGTTTCGCTCTCAGGCAGCAGCCTCGGGGCAACGTTTAAACCGCTGTATTAGGAAAAATCCCCTGCTGCTGTTAGCCCAGTGCAACTCTGTAAGATCTGTGTACTGCAACACTAATTTTAACAGTCGACAGGGGATCCTAATTATTAATGTTAATAATTGTCATCAATTCTCAACAGATTTAATCTCTTACTCATTCCACCGCCACACCCCCAGAGTACTTGTGTTAGGTTAATGTGTTAATGATTAGAAACCCTTGTGTGTACCTCCTGTAGTTTTCCTTCAACAGAGGTACAAAACATCTGGTCACCACAGGAATCCGGGCCTCCTAACACCAGCGCCCATGACTGGCACAAGGAAGTTACACCCACCTCAAAATAACACACACACTGCCTCTACACTGGCAAAACTCCAACACACTCCCAGACACTTAAAAAAAAAAAAACTACTTGACAGCTCTTTATGTATTAAATACCCCAGGGTTCAGGGAGGATCTGTTAGACTGCAAAATAGACCGCAAACAGCCACATTTATTAAATATAAGATGTTGAACTCAATAATCAGATTGAGTAATTAAATGAGTGTGTACTCGACCTCATAAATGTGTGTGCTCAAGCGCACTGCTTTTTAGCCATGTGGCTGCTTTAGAATTAAACACGTCCCTGATGTCTCTAATATTATGAGCTGAAGGAATTGCTGCAGGAAAAAATAAAGCCAAGATGACATGCACGAGTCAAAGGCCAGGCTGTTTTAGATAGTAAAGTTGAAAAGAAAGAAACGTGAATAATTTATAAACCCTTGTACTTTTCTGAGCAGCACAGAGGCTATAAAGAACAAGTCAATCGAATGAAAAACTCTGTAACCCGGCTGTTCCTGACCTTTTCATCACACCAGCTCTAAAAAATAAACTCGCATATGATAAACATACAGAGAAACCACAGACCCAAGTAAATAATAAATGTATATATAAAATAACTAGGACTTCTTGTGGGGAGGCAGAGTATGTAGTGAAGTGTCTCAGGACAGCACGAGCAATACATCAAAACAAGGAGACAACACGGTAACACCTGTTCAGGGTTTGTGGTTCAGCTCTCTCTCCCTTTCTTTCGCTCACTCTTTCCCTCTCTCGGTCTCTCTCCCTCCATCTCGCTCGCTCTCTCTCTCCCTCTCTGACTTTCTCTTCCTTTCTCTCTCCCCCGCTCTCTCTTCCTTTCTCTCTCCCACTCTCTGCCTCTCTGCCTAACTCTCTCTCTCTCTCTCTCATGCAGCTTGTCATGAGGTGACCTGCTTCTTCAGCAGTGCTTCTAGATGCCCCATGAGACAGCCCTTCACTGATCTACCAACAGCTGCTTTCCACCAACAAACCTGCCCATCAAACCTTAGTCTCCATCACACCCTCTCTGATCCTCTACCCACCACACCATGGTGACGCGAGGCTAATTCCTGGCCCCCTCCTCCTGTCACTTAGACAAACCCAGGTATTGAGGTGCGACAGGAGTCATGGCAGGCTTGCTGATTTTTATGAATTATGGAGAAAGCTGTAAGGCACACTGCCTTCTCCTTAATTAGGTTTGGAGTGTGCAGGCAGTCTCTATGGGAGGCCTAGAAGCAGCATGTAAGACAACTCCTCCTCTGCACACTGATACTCTTGGTATTGTGATCCATATTGAGCCTCCTGCTGTGACGCTACACTAGAATGCACAGTTGCATTAACCGCATCAATTAGTTTAACAAAAGACCCCTAGAACGCTTATAAGAAAACCGACGTAACCAACTGCAATGGCGAATTAATAAAATCATCCGGCACATTTATATCCTCCAAATAAATACAGATGCAAATTAAAGGGAAGCCTTAAACTGTGGGAGCCATTTTCCTGGCATAGTTTGGGTGCACTTTTTCCCCACTAGTGAGAGACAAAGCGATTCTGCTCGAAAATCAATACGATGCCATAAAGTGACAAATCCAAAGAACCTCTTGAACGATTCCTCAGAACAATCCTAATTGTGGTCTAACCGTTCATCAGTTCCGGAATCAGCTTCAACTCCCATTTACATCTAACCCTGCCCTATACCAACTCTCATTATATCTGTACAGAGACATTATGAAGACCAGTAAAGAGGAACAGATTGATGTTGCTAGTACAACTTCACTGGCTTTGACAATCTGCCAAAAAAGCGAGGATACAAAACCTATAGAAGATATATACTGTATATAGTGAATACTTTTCTAATATTTAGTGAAGTGTCTCAGGACCCACAGTAACGGTCATTTACCCAGAATCAACACACAAACCTCATGTGACACAAGCTACTTATCTCTTGCTAGATTAAGAGCGAAGTGTCATTGTAAATCAGTACAAATTATTCAGTTTTATCCTAGGATGATCTATCTTGATAGATATGGGAACATTGTAGCCTGGTGGTTAAGGTGTAAGACTACTGATTGGAAGGTTGTGAGTTTGCATTCCAGGCCCTTAATCCTCAATTTCTAAGCTGTATAAATAACATAAACGTTGCTCTGTATAAGGGCATCTGTCAAATGGGCACAAGGTCTGAAGAAATTGTTTTGTGTACTGTATATAAATGATGGAAATCATATTCGATAGCCTTCATAGTCACCCGATATCAATCCAACTCAACACCGGAGGTAGATTTTGGAGTGTCGTGTTAGACAGAAATCTTTTTAAAAAAGCACTATTCATCCCTCCAGTACTGTTCCACAGACTTTAAATCCTTTAATTCGTCACCCAGCTGTACAAAGCGAGAATATCAAAATCTGTTTCTTTATTTTTTTTTTATTGGCATCCACACGTAATTGTGCAGATCCGAGCAGGGAAAAGGTCGACTGAAGCCTGAACTGGCTAATGAGTTAATTAATCATGCACACACCAGCATTAATAATGATGAGCATAGAATAGAGGAAAGAGAGGGAAAAAAAAAAAAACAACAACACAAAACAACATGCACACACACATATACACGCGCACACACAACATCTGTTCTCATTAGACAATTCCTAGAATCACTTGTAAGACTTCAGAATTTAAATGTCTACTCAGACATAAAATCAACAGCATGCAAACACGAACACGAGACACACACAGGTAAAAATACAACTTCCGCTGAGTTTATTGGTACAAACTAACCAGGCATGAATTTACCAGCAAGTCCAGACCATAAAGCAGACTGGAGAGAAATACAGGGTTATTATTAAAAGTTAACAGTAGGATATTAAATAATCTAATTGGCAGGGAGAATTTAGCCCTAATTGCCTGGGATGATACCAATCAAAACAATGGCACCACGGATCAGTTCACAAGTTAATGGCAGGCAGCAGCAACACTCCTGTAAAACTTGCAATTAACTTGACAGCTTATGCTCAGGAGGAGCACTCAGATTCTGTCAGCAGGCTTGTTTACTGCTGCTGCATTCAGAAAGGAAAGAGGAAGCAAAAAAAAATATCAGATGGTGGAATGTTGTGTGGAAAATATACATAAAATAAAGTTTAAAACTCTAGTAGTGGGCTGTAGTAGTAACACTGCCAATTCAGTATCTGGATGCCTTCAGACCTCGAGCAAAGAGTTTACTTGGATCACCGGACACTGAGGAATAAAATGAAACGTGTGCGTCGGTTCCACGTTATTTTCAAACACCTGACGTGATTTGAGCGTGCATTTTAAAAGCCCGGAATAAAATCAACGCCGAGCTGAGATTCGAACCGACGACACTGATGTTTTTCCAACAGATACATTACCACTGCTCTATTCTACATGCATGTTTTAATTGCCTAAATTTAATCCTAGTTAAAGTTCCATCAGCGCAAACATCCTCGTGAGATTTCCGTGTAATTGGTTTACATTTATACTGCGCGCTCGCGCTCACTCGATATAATTCAATCTAGTAATTAAACAACTTGTTTGAATCAAGTTTAGTAGAAGCAATGATGATCGCAGTTTGTTGTGAAATGGAATATTTGTCCTTACATCTGAGTAAACAACAGTGAAGGTTTTTTTTTTATCTAACGTATGAAAATTTTAACAGCACTGTCTAGATTTATTAAATATCCAAACTGAATTTAGAATAAAGTAAAAGGTGTTTCTTGTGGTGTTTTATATATATATATATTGCTTAGGAACTGGGCTGATATTTTAAACATATCACGCAGTGTATCTAAGTGCTTTAGAAAGAAATTTAAATCAATACTTAGAAAGAGTTATTATTCTCTATATTCTCCATAATCTGTTGTGGCATTCACTGATTAATCGTGATAAGCTGAAATAATCGTGATCGGCGATTACGCAATAACCGCGACAGGCCGATGCGGTTTAGCAGATTTGCACGCTATGATCCAAACAAACACATGGACGCAGGGCTAAACAAAACACGGCCTGCGCTTGTTAACGTCAACGATGTGCACAATCCCAGATGCTGGAGGTTGTAATGTGTGCTGCGCAGGTGGATGCAGTAACTCTTGGATATGTCAGGCGTGTGACAGTGGACAAGAGAACAGACAAAACACCGACAGGAAAACTGATACCGACTGCTCATTTAAAAGAGTTACAGCACTCAGTGAGGTCCAGCACGTATTACAGCATGCTGTCAAACACTCATCTTTCTCCTTTTACTCCTCGAGCGCGATCCGAACATGGTTCCCTACAGGGAGTTAACCACAGTGTGTATGACATCCTCAAAGCATTTGGGTTTAGTTTCCCAACAAATGCTAGACAGTACAATCCCACGGTCCTTCTTACCTCCTCCAACAATTTGGAGCAATAGGATTTGTAGCCATGGAAAGTGAATTTTAAAGTAGGCCAAGTTTTATAGTCGAGCCGCAGATGACACGAAACAACCCAAAACATGGCAGGTTCAAACCAGGTCACTCCAAGTACATTAGCTACAAAATAACTTGAAGAGTAACAGAAATAATGAACCGCTTTAAAAGATGTCCAGAGATGAGATTTGTTTGAGCACATTTAATGACAAGCAGAAAGTCATCTGTAGCAACGCAGCTGTAAATTTCCCCCTGGAGCCAGCTCTTATGCAGAGAATATTACAGAGATTAAAACCAGACTGAAAAATTCATCTGTGGTGGTCCTTTCAATAACCAAGAAAACCAAGTCTTGCCATCTTTGATTTCTGCGCCTGCCTGCTTTTCATTGAGCTGTAGAAGAAGAGAATTTGCTGGAGAAAAAAAAAAAAGTGTGTTGTGTCTCAAACAGAGAAGTGCACAATTGTGTTAAAAACAGGAAGCTCTTTAATTCACATTTTTTGCTGAAGTCAGTCACACGTTTGCACTGAGCTTTACTCAATCGACAGCTTTATCTAACTTCATGTATCGTCACGTCAAACCTCTAACACATGCCTAATATGCTAGATGCCAACTAACAATAAGGTCAAGGGTTGGTGTATGAACTTTGTGATGGGAAGACTTAAAGATGGCAGCAAGCTTTCAGCAAAGTGTTTCACTGTTTATCGACGGTATCGACACCGTGTTGAAATATTACTCCATTAACCGTGCACCTATCCTAAAAATGTACCTAAGAGAAAGGAAAAAAAAAATGGTATCCTTTAAATGTAGTAAAAAGCAGAGACAATAGTTTAAATTGAATCTTTTCATAAACATTTTACAGCTTACATCTTTTTACTTACCTAGAACTGTTAGAATGAAGTACACACTTTGCCTAAAAACAATCAGTTTCTTTTTGCTGGTCAGCTGCTAGTCTAATGATGTCCAATTTGCTAATACAATAGTACCCTGAAAAACAACAACAACAACAACAACAACAACAACAAACAACAAATAAGCTAGAATCTGACTTGCAAATGACATTAACTACTAGAAATGATCCTAGTCTAACAAGCTCCTCTTTCCCAAGTTAGTTTGATTTCACGCCTTCTATGTGGGTAAAGACACATACAAATTATTTTATTCAACCATAGTAAAACATTTTACTAAGGTACAGCCAGAGTTTGCAGATAACGGACAC
>JAOTRN010000041.1:16646138-16661439 GCA_028566695.1 Bagroides melapterus | reverse complement strand
TCTGTAGGTATTTAAACTTCCCTTAAGAATAGCGGTGATGTAGAATTACAATAAATATTTTCCATCCCTGTATAAACAGCATGAAAAATGACCAACACTTAATGCTCCTGCGAATCATGGCACTAATTCCATCACCACATGATCTCAAATCCCCACACATTCCAACACTGCCACAATCTATCCACCTGGTCAGACAGTGTCGCAGCTAACGTCCTACTTGTGAAGATACGCCAGGTAGTAAATAGCAGGTTCTCTCCAATATCCGAAGCCCCCATGAGCTCAGGCAGGCTGCTGCACTGCAGGGAGCTGGTGCAGGCGTACGATGGGAAGGAGCTGACTGTTAGTATCTTGTCTGTCACCTGCTGTGTGTCACCAGGCTCCTGTCATTTCCTCCCATTCATTTTTCACAGGCGCTCAACACTTAGATTCGCATTCGCCTCCATACACTCCCCCCGTGCTGTCACTTTGGGAGATCAGGAGGAAGACTAAAACACCAGCACTGGCACTACTAGATACTGGGTCTGTTCATCATCCAAAATTTATACAGCCCATTTTTCCTGCACCCTAGTACGAGCTGTCAGTAGGTGCTGAAGTTTCATTCGCTTCATTTTTAAAAGCTCTTACTTTCAAATGTAATGGGTTCCTGACACATGTCAGTTCATTCTCTACATGGATGATGTATTACAGTGGTTTCAGTGGCAATAGAATGTAATAGTCCTAATAATCTAAGCAGCCAAATCTACCGGCCACTGTACAGTTATGATGCGATCAATAAACTCCGAGACGTTAGTTGAGATCTTTCGTTCCTGTTATTCCCCCCCAGTGTTCACACAGCATCTGAACATTTCATTTCCTTCATCTTCGTTCAGACTGCTTCGAGACATCATCTCCAAAAGTACAAACACATGCCCAGAATACAAAGCATTTCCACCCTTAAATGAGCAGACTTTAAAGGGAAAACGAGTCAGACAGCTAGACTGCCCTTAAGGATGACTTCTTGTGTAATTGTAGCTCTGTCTATGTTGACATCCATCATCGATTAGCTATGGGTTCCTCCTCAGGAGTGGGTAAAGAACCACCCAGAGACGTGTAAACATGATAACAGAGGATAGGAAGGCAGCGAAGCTAAAGAGGCCACCGAGTCCTTCATGGTTGTCAAGCAAATGCTGCCTTGCTCCTGGAGATCTTTTTCGTATGACAAAATGCATTCTGGGATAGTTTCTGTGAAGTTCTATGGGCGAAGTGCATTCTTCCACCGACATAATGACGCTAATGGAGGGAAAAAGTTCCGTCATTATGATGGATGACATTTCAAAAAGATCCAAGACGCTTTGCAGTGTTATGGATAACCAAACAGGAGGGAAATGACTCATTTCCTGGACTATGTCCTGAGTGTGGAAAGAGGAAAAATCCAACACTGATAATAGGATTTAGAATGGACGGTCTGTACTATATCAGGTGGCCATCCGGAGGCCAAATCAACAGCTTTATTAGTACTTCAGTTATAAGAGCCACTGGGGGCCGGGGTGCTTTGCAAAGTGGTAGGTCATGAATACTGAGAGCCAGGCTGCAAAGCTCCTCATCCTTTAGAACAGCATTAGAGCAGCAGAGTCAAGACCCAACACTTCAGAAACCCAAAGGACGTTAAGAGCATTGCCAAAGCGAGCAAGTCACAGATGCAGTCAAACACAAAAGGGAACAATTTATTTTATTATTTTTAAACTGATACGTGTGTACGTGTGTGTGTGTGTGTGTGTGTAAAAAGAGTGAATGTGCATCCTGGGGACAGGAAGCGCCCACATTTCATGCCAATATGTCTCATTCAATCTAAATTCAAATCATTGGGAGGAAGATGACACAAATCAAGCTCTGCCAGCTCCCTAGAGCCGGTAATGTTAATCAACAAACATCTCAGCGCATACTTACGAATGACTATCCAATCTGCTCATCTCCCCACTGGCTACGAGTGCATCTCTGGGAGTAAATTGAGTGATATGGAAATGTATACAGCCAACAGACTATAAGTATCCAGCCAGTTATCAACGCTTTAGTCATGACTCTGATTTTCCCACCTAGGAGCATGATGCAGGGCCTTTCGTCATTTCTTATTATTATTCGACTGGATCAGAGCGCAGCCACAAATTGCACTCCAAAGCTCTGATCTTAAATGAAGAAGTGCTTTAATTAAGACTTAGAGCCGCAGTCAATTTGACGAAGGGAGTAGTGAGAATTACGACCACATTACCAGTAACTAAGCCCATTGATTGACTCTAGAGTTGCTTATATTGAGAAACGCAAGACTTGGTTCGAGCTCCAATTAAAATAAAAGCTTATCTAATTTCCTACATCAACCCATCATTAAAACACTACGAGCTCCTTTTAAGCTGTAAGAAAGCCATCTCTCACTGAGCAAAAATGAAATAAATAAATGTAAAGATGTTGTTTTTTTTGTTTTTTTTTTAAAAAAACTCATTAACCATACTCATTGAGATGACAGAAGCTCATCATCCCATAATATACCCCAGTCTTATTTTCCTTTTGTCCAATGCAATAAACTACATGCAGCCTGAAGGTCCAATAACTCCATTTCTAATCAGTTTGAGATAACTGCTGCTTTTAAATCTCACTTCTCACACGTCGTTGCTAGATGCTCAGTCTGAGTGCATGTAAGGGGTCAACCGTTGTTGCATCTGAACATGTGTGCGTGTGTGTACCCAAATGATTAGCGACATGTGGCTCAGTGTGGGTTTGTTAGTAACACGGAAAAGAAAAGGTCCCTTTCTACCATATTCTTCATGCCTCATTGCTTCCTCCTCCAGAATCAGCCCCCTCTTTAGCACGTTCGAGAGTGAACGAACAAAAGACAGAGTCTATTTATATCTTCCCCCACCAAGCCCTTCTTGGCGGCTGCCTGCAGTTAATCATTATTCATAATGCGGGGGAAGCGTCACCTTCGCTATGTCACGTAACACTAAGTGCTGGAAGGATCTAAGACTTCTGCGTTCATCACCATTTGTCACATCCGAACGACTGCGTCTATAAATACACATGCGTGCGGGTGTGCGTACGAGCGTGTCACTGCCTCCGACCTTTTAGCAGTGGCTTCAGGCTTGAATCATCTCTACGGCCTTTGCAACAATACTAGAACATATTGTGTAGTATAAATGTCACACACTGGAGCAGAAAGCTTAAATGGCACACTGCACTAACAAGTAACCAGTGTCTAATTTCAAGGGAGGAGCAAGTGTCAGCATCATCAATTAATCAACACCTTCAAAGCTACAGCAAATGTCCGGCACTGTGGCCTCATTTCTCATTCCTACTGACATGGCATTAATACAGTTACGCTAAATATGTCTTCTGCTAGCATTAGGGTGTGACAACCAGGAGAGATGTACAAACAGAATTATCTTAAACAACTATATTCTTTTCATAACAGTCCATAGTTTCGGAAAATGCCTTCAAACACTGACTATTTTCAAACTCATCTCTCCCAAGCTTACAAATCCAACTGCCAAACTATAGTCTCTCTTTTACTTACTTTCTTTTTTCCCCCCAATTTTGTGGCTTGGGTTCGATTCCCGGGCAGGGAACCAGCCCAGTCACTAGGGGTTGCACAAGCCAGTGTCGGTCTCAAGCCTGGATGAAAATGGGAGGTTTGCATCAGGAAGGGCATCCAGTGTAAAAACCTTTGCCAAATCAAACATGCAGATCAGACGATCCGCTGCGGAGAGCACTAACGGGAGCAGCCACAAAAACATCAACACATATATGAGGCGGTTATGACTGTAACTAGTAATGAGGACACACAATCCCAGCTTGGGAATTTTAGAAGGTTTTCTTCATCATTTCTTTTAATATATGGAAACAGTGATGTCCTGATAACAGGGTGGCAGAACACACTCTACTACACTATCGGACTATCCGATCAGCAGTGATGCTCCACTTGGCTATAATTAAATTCAAAGTATCCTCAATGTTTAAACTTATTTAGACATTATCGTTGGGGCTTAAGCTCTCATTAACCACTACGCAACCAGGCTTGAACTTCTTTTTCCTATAATGGGCTAACGTTTGACATAGCTAGGACCTGAATTCCAGTTTAAGCAAAACAAAAAAAAGAAAAAAAAAAATTTAAAAAAAGAAAAGAAAGCAAGACAAGCACATGCACAGTGACTGATGACTGCAAACCAAGATGTTTATCTTGATAAAATGAAACAGCACTGAGTCTGAGCTTTTGGAATAAAGAAAAATGCAAAAATGAAATGAGGAATTTGTGTAATACACAGCTAGCGTTACAGTAAATTAAATACAAAGTGGGTTTCCTTTCTGAAAGACTTAGTGCTTAGTGCCTTGGACAAGAAGAAGGTCATAGGACAGGTAGACCGAGCACAAAGGTGCACTTTGTAGGTACACAACTACTGACCGACGTGTTTCTGGACACACTTTGGCAGCCCTCTATTGCCCTATAGCCATAAAAGAAAAAGAGCCACCGTAAAAACGGCTATGATTTTAGGCAGAAAACAGTGACACTGATATGAAAGGGTGTGCTGTGCAGGTGCAAGTTTCGGTGCTTAACCACAGGTATGCAATTGACTAAACAGTTTTACTTTTATATTAAGTGTTTAGTAGTTTCTTCCTCCTTACCATGAAATAAATAGAAAAGTTACTATGAATAATTATTACATCCGTGTAATAATAGTCATTCAAATACAAATAAAAACAGCTTGAGAAAAACTTGTACTTATGAGTTTTTAATCTCCATTTATGGACTCATTAGTTATTGTGCAATTACCAGACATATTTATTAAAGTTCTTGTTCTTTTTATTTTAGGGAGAATTGAAAGCTGTAACACTTACAAAATAATAATAATGAGCTTATGATGAGACAGATTAGAGGAGGACTTTTTTTCCTCTCCACTCTCTGACCAAACTTGCATAGTTCTATTTCCCAAAATAATTATATTTAAAAAAATAATAATAGTTTTAGCTCCCAGAAAATTCCAGAAACACTAAACATGAACCACTCAAACCACCATCAGTACAACACTATCATGCCACTACATAAGAGTAACTGCTGGGTTGGGAATGGTCCACCATCCAAATATCTGCTGGTTAGATGGTGGTCCATTTTTTTTATTGGTGGACAAGGTGAGGAGTGAGGACAAACTGCTGCTGCAAAAAAAAAACAAACAAAAAAAACACAGGTGGACTACAATCTGGAGCTGAATACAAATGAAAGTGATTTGTTGTGGTTGCTGGTGGTTGTTATTTTGATAAAACTTACATATACTGTAGGAGAAACCAAAATAAAAATCACTCCCTCAACTTGTAATTAATCATTAGAACCTCAGGAAGGTCTCGCCAGCTCCAGAAGGTGTTCGTGACATGACATCATAGCAACATGTCCGCTCTTAGCGTCAAGTAAAACAAAGTAAGACTTTATTTTAAATGAGCTACAGTTATGCTGCATATGATAGAATTCTATCAAAATATCCAAATTCACAGACATGAAATGAGAAGAATATGTAGCTAGATACAATACTGTAGCTACGAAAATGCAAACACAGACTTCCATGCCTTAGCTCGAACGTAGTGAGGTAGCAAATGCTGTAATGATGAGTTCCCAGCTTCTCACTTTTAAGGTAATCGAACGCAGCATTATTATTGAAGACATATTCTTGGAGAGCGTGAATGCCAAGTGTGTGCTGGAATGCTTTAAGTGTGTGACAGTACAGCCATATTTCAACAGAAGGTGTGTTAAAGACATACTATAATAATCAGAATATATTGTACACTGTGGATTTATAAATCACATAAAACACCTTGATTGTGAACAGGGACAGAATACAGCACTGTATCAACGGGCCTTTCAGATGAAGAGGTCAGGAGAGTGTTCGGAGAGAATCTGGTCCCTGATGGGAGGCCTCAAGACTGATACAGCTTCTGATCTGATAGAGCTGGTGCTTATTCAGTGTGCTCGCTCTCACATACATGGGTATCTGGGAAAATATTAGCAGTGATATGTGCTCTGGGCTTAGACTGGCCTGCGTACAGCCAGCACAAGCAAAAGGTAATAGGTTACTCCACCCTGGCTTGCAAAGTAAATAAAGGCCTAAGGGAGGAGTGGAGGGAAAAACAAGCAACTGGCAACAAAGAAAGAGAAAGAGAAAGAGAGAGAACGAGAAAGAAAAGGAAGACGAAAAGGTGTGAGAAGTCACACAACATCTGGGTGTAACCTGTAACTTGGTATACTTGATGCAGCAGACGGAAATGGCTGCTGCTTCACTGCTCTGCTGGAATTCAAAGGTTGTGGACAAAAAGACACAGGCGTATGTGGAACCCCCTCACTTTTTGAAGGGGCTTAATTGTCTGTGACCTTTCCCCTCCTTAGAATGGAAATAAACAGTTCTCAGCAACTGAGCCGCCTGAAAACCAGCAGTGGCTTTTAACGGTAACGTTCAATTAACCTTGTGTCCGAGGAGTGGAAGAACGTGCTTAACGACAGAGCTGGACTTCAGCCTCATGCTGCAAATTACATCCGCCTCTCTACCTGCAGCAATGTCACAGTCATTAATCAGCCACTGCACTTCACTACAAAAGCGTTCAGGAAAGTACGTCTCAAGAGAACCAGGCAGAACTGGTAGGTTTCTCACACTAAACATACACATGCCTAAATCCTCCTACAGGCTTGTATGAAATACAACCAGACAGCAAGATATCAAGACAATCTCTGACTTTCTCTTATGTGCAGCAGTGAATATAGGACACAGATGTTGTTGCCATTCACCAAAAGAGTTTAGGCTTCCCTGCTAGGCCTCTTGTTTATAGGATCTCAGGGGCCAAATTGACTTCAGAGGTTTTGTGAATTTTCCCAGCTTTCCATCGAAATTTCCTCTCGCGCCCAGGCCACGTCTAATACATGTCTAACATTCGCCATTTTCTGTCCACTCTCGCTAGCAACAAGTTTGTGGCGAAAGGAAGGAAAAAGATCTAATCTATCAAATCAAGTAAGGAGGTTGATTGAACATCAGGCCTTATTTAAAAGAAAGCAAAATCACAGAGTCAAACATGAGGTCATGGAACGTTTTCGTCTTCTAGACACCAACTTTTCCCCAATTTAAGTTTCCATGCAAAAAAAATCTGAACTGGGAAAGGCCGTTGTGTGCTGAAGACAGTTAAGTGATTTTCTGCGTAGAGGAGTTCCAACTACACAGTGCACATGTGTTTCTAATATAATAATAAAAAAAAAAATAAGTCCAGCTTGATTCCAAGGTTGGGCCCCCCTCTCTACTCTTGAAAATAATCTGCAAAGGAGACATGGCCAATGACGGCTGGAAAAAAAAATTGAGCAGAAGCGGTCGAGAAAAGAAAGAGTGAAAAAAAACAAAGATATCTCTGTAGGCAGCTTGTTAAACCCAACTCCTAAGGTGCCATGTCTAGGTGCTAGAGATCTCTGCAATAACCCCAGAAATGATGTAAAGATACTGAATAATTAATGCAAGAAACAGGCTGAATTCATTTGGTGCGCTCTTCAGAGAGCGAGTCAGATGTTTTCCTCAGTAATTTACTGGTCTAAACATTGCCAAAATGTTTTAATTACACAAGCTTGATGCACTCTGTCCCCTTCACCCGGAGCAAGCTCTGCCAAATGGTCTGTCTGACAAACATCTAAAAAGAAATTAACAAGTATAAAATGACACTTTAAAAAGAAAAGTTTATAGAGGAAAAACTGAAGAGAAAAACTGCAAGAAAGTGGCATTCAATATTTCTAGGAAGCGATTAATAAACACCATCAGAGTAAAATGCTTCTTAATAAGAATACTGTCAGCTGAGTCTTGTGTATACACTACAATCTAATTCAATTTCACTTAGTCCGCTGCTTCCGTATACTTTAATACTTCCTAATGTGGACTGCAATACAGGCGTGTAATAAAAGCGAGTCATGCAAATGCAAATTAAAAGGTGATTTTACAGCAAATTACAGCAAATGGTCTCCTTACCCTATAAAGTGTGTACATAACAAGCCTCTATGACTCAGATCTGTTAAGTGAAGTCTGGTCCCTCAGTCACATGATCACCTTTTAAAGAAAAGCAGGAGGAAAGAAAAAAAACTTCACATCATTCTCAGAAAAAGAATAAAAGAATAAAAAAAAAGCCCCAGATCTACCATGAAGAAAAACTGAACATAGATTTAAAATAAATTAAACCAACCACTGTCCAGTGCGAATTCTCAAACCTAATTATTTTTAGTTCAAAGCGTTCATATTAAATTCTGTTTTGTTTCTATAGTAACAGTTCGTTCGCATGGTCACTTCAGATGACCAGTGTAATCTAAGTCTAATAATAAACCATCATCATCGTCAAATCTTCATCAACTGGATTAAGAAACCATGTCGTTATTTAATAAATAAAAACCTTTAATTGTTTAAACGATGGAGATGTGTCGGCGTTTCGTAACGATCAGGAGGTTTTCCACCGCAGGAAAGTCTTCAGGACAAACGGGTTGCTAACAAGTTCACAATTTATAGCTAGAAACATGCTAACAGGAACTCTTTTCCTGTTCAATAAAATTAAATGCAACTATAAGCAGTTAAAAAGAATCGTGTTAACGGCCGTGGTGCGAGAAACATAATGCTCAGAACACGCTGCTGTTAGAATATGATCTATACCACCACGTTGAGGATTATTTTTCTACAACAGCATGATCAGTCACTGCTAATCTTATCTATTTTAATAGATAACTATGTAAAAACAAATTCAAACATGTGCCTTAAAGGTTTATTACATTTTTTTCAGCATGGGTTTAATAGAGCGTTTGTTTCCCTTGGCGTTGCCTAAGAACAAATTATTTCATCTGAAAAATAGTGTTTCTACCAGGACCTCTAAAAGAATGTAGAGCTTCATTTCTCAATGCTTGACTGCAGAATTGATAAAAGTGATCTTAAAAAAAAAAAAAAAAAAAAAACCACATTTTATGTGCTTCAAATAAACCTTTACTGACTGCACTAACAAGTGCCCTTAGGTTAAAAAAAGAACAGAAACCCATTAATCAGTAGCTCACTTTTAATGGAATTCTGTGTCAAAATGTTGTTTGTGGCAATGGCACTTTATCTTTATTACAGATAAAGATCAGGTTAAAACACTGATGTACTCTTTAAAAAAAAATAAAAATAAATAAATAATCTTAATAGAGAAATGAAGTGAACTTTCTTGAGACTCCGAGTACACACTCCACATGTACCCTGTGCTTTCTGGTAGCAGGCATCAGAAGGCCTCCACTTTCACACTCTCAAGTGTTTGAAGGGTCCACTAGGGGTGTCTAGAGTATGTGCACATGTAACAGAGCTGGTCGAAGGGGTGCTTGGCAATTCGCTGTCCGTGCTTTGATGTTCAGGGCTCCAGAACAGTGCTTGCGTTCCCTTTGCTGCACTGCTTAAAGAGAATGGGAGAACGTTCCTCCTGGCAGGTGGGAGCCTTCATCTGCTCGGGCCCTCGAGGGCATGAGGGGGCAACATCAGAATAAAACTACATCTCTCTCTCACACATGGACTCACAGATTCAGGCACATCAAAGGGGGACGAGGAAAGGTTTAAAGCTCTGCCATTAATAAAATTCAAATAAAAATCCGAGGCTTTTCTGAAGGGAGTGCAGCAGGGAACAAGCGTGGGTTACAAGCTGAAACGGTTTAAAGCGGCGATTCATAACCCTGGTCCTGAAGCATACGTGTCTGCCGTGGTCGTTTGAACACCTCTAGTGCAACTATTCCGCTAATTACCTAGTCCCTCCTGAGTCGACATGGTTGTGTTAAGGTAGAGCTTATGCTAAAACGTCCAGGACAGAAGCACTTTCAGCTTTAAGATATTTGGAGGCTTCTTGTATGCCCCTCTGTCCAGCTCTTTACAGCAGTACTTTTCAAGTGGGGTCCAGGAACACCCAAGAGGTCTGTGAAGCATAGCCAGAGGGTTTTATTATTTATTTATTTTCAAAAGTTCTTTTATACTTAATCGAGGTTTTTTGTTTTGTTTTTTTATTTAAATGCACTAACCCTGTTGTTAACAGTGGGTTTAAACCAAACCAATACAACTTAAAACCTAATGTGTGGTCAGGAACAAAATTCCCCATTTTAGGCAATAATTAAAAAAAAAATAAAAAATACACAATTTAAATAATTCTGCATATCTTTAATTAGTATAATTAGTATAATATCTGAATTGGCGATATTCCTAAAATAAATTGGTGATGAGAGGGTTTGTGGAGTTTAAAGGGGTTCAGTCTGCAAAACTCGTCTATCTTGAGCAAGCAGCATGAGCACAACGCACCTCCTCTCCTGCCGCCTGGTTGTGCCCCAAGGCTTTGACTGAACACCTCATCTTCACCCGATGCTTTGATGTGTGTTCAGAAGGAAGCCCATATCATCGAGTTTGAATGCTGCCATTTTCTACAACATGGACACACAGGTAACGCTGCTCCTGGCTTTCCAGGTGTTGCAGCATTCGGTTGCCTGATTAAATTGTTGCTCAACATCAAGTGTAATCCTCTAAATGACATTTTATTTCATTTAAAAAAAAAAAAAAAAAAAAAAAATTAAAAAAAAATAAATAAATAATTTTCGCCAATGCTCACCTACCTGCAAGTTCTCATCATACAATATATGGCAAAAGTTTGTGGACATCTGACCATCGTACCAATGTGTACTAGCTGAACATCCCGTTCCAGATGCGGTCCCCCTTTTGCTGTTATAATAAGCTCCACATTTCCGGGAAAGTCTTTTCATTAGACTTTGTAGTGTGGCTCTAAAGATTTGTGTTCATTCAAGAGAATTGGCGAGGTCAGGTGCCTGAGACGATGGGTGCAGTCGGTGTTCCAGTTTCTGCCAAAAGGAGCTCACTGTGGTTGAGTTCATGGCTCTGTGTAGGACTCTCAAGTTCTTCCAACCCAAGCTCAGCAAACCAGATCTTCATACGCTCTCGCTTTGTGCACAGGTGCAGTGACATAGGAACAGGTTTGGGCCTCAGTTCCGGTCAAGGGAAATTGTAATCCTACTGCATACAAAGTCTCTTGTATGGCTCTTGTATGGATTTTCCACAGACACGCACCATTAGTTTGTGGTGCTGTGATTGACAGGGTAGAGAGAGTATACACTTCCTCCCACTCAGACTGTACAGCTAATTTTACCTCCTCAGCCCATGGACGGCTGTGGCAACGTAAAGTTCAAACGTGAGGAGGGTCACCGATGGGACTTTGGTGTTGTGTCACTCGAGAGCTCTGCATTTTGACCCGAAGCTCTGCTGTAATCAGCTTCAGTGACTGATACCGTGTCTGACACACAGGTACAATAACAAGCTCATTTAATCCAAATCCACTTAGGCAAATGAACACTGGAGCAAGAGCAGCTTAAATGAGAAATTGGTCCTGTCTGTCCTTTGACGAGCCCGTGTTTGGTCATTCTAAACGTGCTTAACTAGAGTTTAGATTCAAGCAATAACGTAATGAAAGTGGAGTTGAGTTCTCTGGCTGGGGCCCAAACAACGACCGTCTTGTTTCAGGACGAGGCGTACATTGGGAGTAAATGGCTTTGTGTTGCCATTCATCACTGGATTTGGATCCGAGTCAGCGTCACGAGGATGCCAGTGAAATATTTCTCCACGGTAATAGTGAACACTTCGAGTTACAGAGAGCTAAGGAGAACTCGACACACAGTTTATCAGACACCTGGAATAATGTGGATGGCAGCAGGGTTGGTCCCCGGTGTAAAAGAAGAAACACGGCCAACTCTATGCTCAGAGTATCAGCTTAACCGTCCACACTTCTTCCTCTTGTTCTTCTTCTTCTTCGTGCTCGAACAGCACTGATGGGTAACCAGGGAAATAAAATAATTTCAGTCATTACTCTGAAAAAGCCTTTACATGGAGACCAACGTCATGTTGAATGAGCTCGGAGAGTTTTTAGGCTTCTGCAGTTAATGTGATGGTCTTGTTGAGGATTTAAATCGGTTACTTAACTACACCTTGCACCTTAAAATCCATTAATCATGTACTAGTAGTAATACTATCATAAAGCTCTCAGGAAGGGCTTTAAACAGTTTCTGTTTCAAAGGAAAAAAGGGCTGCCAGTAATCACTAACCACACATATTGTCTTAATAAGATAATCTCTGTAGATTGCCCTAGATAGTCTCTAGTCACCACAGTTAGACCAACATTAGCTGTGAGCCTTGGAGCTTGTGTTCCTCTTTCATTCCCGGAACAGGGGGGTGACCAGATCAACACTTAGATACAGTTCAATGTAATGATGTAAGTGTCTTTATTTCGTATGTGGCATGTTGGGGTTGGCGTGATGCACACGGGATGTCTTTTTTTTTTTTTTTTTTTTTTTTAAATAAAAGAATTGAAAGACAAACCTGGGAAATTTTCACAGCATTCTGGGTGGCACCGCCAGCATGGTACTCCACTTTAAACTTCTTGACTATTTCTTCAAACCTATGGCAAAGAAAGAAAGCAAATAATGACTTGATAAAAAAAAAAAAAATGCAGATTAATGCGAAAGATGAACAAAGATTATCTTTTCATTTTTGCACAGGGCCTGTCCAGAGCATCTCTGCAAAACCACACAACCAGCCGAGAGACACTGAGAACAGGAAACCTCATACATTGTAAACAGGAAATAGAGGACTTGTAGCCTTGTGCCGGAGGGCAGCAAGCCATCTAAAAATGTGCATGTGTACTGTACTTCTGCACGTAGCTTGCACACATGCGGCGGTGAACAGCATGCTATCTGGGCATCGTTTCAGGAAAGAAAATAATAAAGATGACTTTGAGCATGTGTTAAGATTTTTTGCAACTTGCAAACAATATCTTCATCAGGGGTGAGCTGAACTTTTAGCCGTTTCTCTCGAGGATTTGCACAATAAATGGAAAGCTAAAAATAAATTCAAATGTTAACCTTTTTTTTTTTTTTTGCAAAGATCACAACTAATTTACTGGCATTAAATATGTTTGGGATAGCACTGCAAACATACTGACTACACAACAGGATGGAAATAGAAGAAACACACACATGCACACGCGCACACGCACACACACGTTGTTATTTTACTCAGCGAGGTTGTAAAGAGCATCTATTTAAGTTACCAAAGCTTTCCCATTAGCTTGAAGCAGTGTGGTCATTCTCCTCTGACCAACAAGACTTTCTGTCATGCACAGGGTGCTTTTCACACCTTCTGTGTAAACTCTACAGACTGCTGCTAATGAAAATCCCAGAAGTTCATCAGTTTTTGAAATACACAAATCGGCACAATCAACCACGCCACAGGTCAAAGTCACCGTTTTCACCGTGTTGATGTTTGATGTGAACATGAAGCAACTGAAGCTCTTGATCTGTATCTAGCTGATTTCATGCACCGAGCTGCTGCCACATGACCGGCTGATTGGCTACATTAGCATGACTAGCCGCTTGAATGAGCAGGTGTATAGATGTTACTAATGTCTAGAAACGATCCATTTAAAGAAGGAAAACACAGGGGCCCGATGAAAGACGTTCTGTTAGAACGGAGCTGCTTTAGCTCAGTGAACAGGTCACCCCTGACTCGCAGCACTTCTGTCACACCTCCAACAACACTGTCAGGGAGGAAAAGCTCGTCAAGCAACACTTCAGAATGAGCCCGTGAGGCAGGGGGGTGGTCAGGAAGTGAGCGGCAGGGGGCCTGCTTTAGCGAGGAGAGATCGCACATAAGTACATGTTTAAGTACTTCCTTCAGTAACACCAACGCTGCGCACTTGGCAACAAAAGGCTCGTGCTGAGGATGCTCGGTACTTCAGGGCTCCTATGCGGCTCGCACTGGACTTCTGCAAACTGAGAAAAGACATTGTACAAGTCACACGGCTCCTCCTCAAGTTACTGCTTTTGTGCGTTGAAGTAAAACAGAAACCTGGATACGAATTGCAAATTCACAGCAAATACTGCCTCGTGTACCGCATTTACAGGAGTTCTAGGTGACTGTAACTAAACGAACCGTTAGTGTGGAGGTACTGAAGAGGCAGAGAGCACCTCCTATCTGAGGAACAACTCATACTCTTCACAAAGCGTGGGAACGGCACACATACACCCACACACACTTCCTCCACCCAAGACACAGCAACCAGTAGACCACAGCATATTGGACTCAATATATAATCAAACCACAACCACACACACACACACGCAAATACAAGAAAGAACATTTTACAATTTGTACTGTGTTCAACTGGAGGTTACGTTTTCCCCATATTAACCATCAACTTCTGCTTAGTAACAAGCCCGCCCAAAGAGCCACCCACGCACTACAAAGTATGTACACCCTGTTGATTCTGAAGGCAGAAAGCACAAGTGTTTACTTACTAACTCATGTTGTGAGCAGTCCACTGCACAGCAGGAAATAAAAACATCACTGCTCAGTACTGATGTGGGTTTTATTAACTGTACAGTAGCACGACTTGAAGCAGCTGATGTGACTCCGCTGGCGAGAGAAACAAACAAACGGTGAGTCTGCAGGGAAAAGCAGGTGCCGTTCATCAATGGCCGGCTGGCAAACATCCCTCAATCCCAACCATTCGGAGCCCGTATTTGACTCCAACTGTGAAAAACACAATCAATTATAAAAAGGAAAAAAGCCGTACAGAGCGGCAGAAATAAAAGTGGGCGGCAGTGGAGCGGTGGCGGGAGATCAGACAATACAACATACACATGTCTATTGGATTAAGAGTCTATCTCAGCCTTGACTCATTAGGGATGACAAAACGGAAACGCGATGCCTCCACACTCTTCATGCTGAGAAACGAGAGGCTCCGGTGGGCAGCAAGAATTTATTAGAGTCAAAAGATTGCATGTAGCAGATCGTAAATTCGGACAACAAGACTGCACCGAGAGTGTAGCGGCGTCAAAACGTTTAGTCCTAAATGAGCGTAGGGGGCGAGTTATGGGCTGAAAGAACATCAAGTGTTCACTTAAGAAGAAAAAAAATGGGGGAAAAAAAAAAAAAAAAAAAAGAAAAAAAAAGAAATGAGAAAAAAAAAAAAAAAAAAAAAAAAGAGGGGCCAGTGGGTGATGGAGGGCGGGACCAGTGGAAATGCCTCACCACAAATGTTACAAGGGTTGAAAAGAATGCACTTAAATGTCAGATTGATAAAAGAGGGGAATGTTTTCCACATGTGCTTGTAGTTAGATATATTAAAGCAAGATGAGAATAGAGTGTCATTTCAGAATGGCAGAACAACCCTTCTCCCCCACCCCCACCCCCACCCCTCCTTTTTTCCAGGCTCTGTT
>JAOTRN010000041.1:16602339-16619396 GCA_028566695.1 Bagroides melapterus | reverse complement strand
GCAGCCTCTTGCGATTAGCTAATCGCAATGTTTCAAATTGCGATTGCGATTCGATTTCGATTAATCGCACAGCCCTACTTACAAGTATGATATACACATACTCAGTACCCTCACTTTGCTTTACCAAACAATCAGTAGTAACTGCTCATATGTTCTTCTCTATTGTTAACATCATCTATGTGATCTGCCTTTCTGTTAGGCAGCAGTAATGTTGGTGAGACCCTCCCTACCGGACAGCTGTCCACTATCCCCTGGAGGAGGGCAGCTGTAAAGTACACTAACAACGAGGCCTATTTTGATGTGGTGGAAGAAGTTGATGCCATCCTGGATAAATCCGGTATACTTAGTTTCTTTTTCTAATTCCAGAAAATTACCCTGTATTTTAACACTACTACCATGATGTCATTTTTGTCCACATCGCATTCCAAAAGTGTGCACAGTTTATATGTACTGTCCATTCTTCAGGTACAACAGTGTTTGCAGAAATCCAGGGAGTGATTGATGCTTGTGTGAAACTCTCAGGAATGCCTGATCTTACACTTTCATTTATGGTGAGTGTGCCATATATTTTATACTATGTGAAGACATAGCTACAGTGAATTACGCTATATAGATGTTGTTCAATATTCTAACATTCCGTGATGGACAAATCGACAACCTGAGGAAAAAAATAAATACTGAAATTTTACATTCATTCTCACCACCTGCTGCACTGTACATATTGGCCAATATGCAATGTGACTGATGGAATTTATTTATTTATTTCCAACTTTTTGAAGCACTAATAAAAAATATACAGTGCAGCCCAAAGCTTCACTACATACAGTTAAACTTATTAAAAGAAAATGAAGACGTTTTTCAGAATCTCCACTCACGATCTGAGGCCAGAACAAACACAACTCATTGCTGACTTTTTGTTGATATTGCAAATACATCATGTTTCTTCCTGATCTTTTTCAGGACATGATGATTATGTGCACACAGGCATCCACTTCCTGCAACTTCATAACCTCTTTATGTCCTTAGCCTGGATTAATTCACTTCACTAGCTCGCCACATGTTATTACGTTACGTTATTCAGTTAGGTTTCCAGGCAACTATTAGATAAATCTGACTAGCTTCTGTGTGCCTCTTGGAGTCGCTAATAAATTCAATTTGTCCACCCGGACTCGTGTTTTATTTCCTGTGACATGTGGCTCGGGCTTATTGGTGAGAGAAGCAGGATATCCAGTTGTGTATGTTTTTCCTCTGCAGAACCCCAGACTCCTGGATGACGTGAGCTTCCATCCATGTGTCCGCTTCAAGAGATGGGAGTCCGAGAGAGTTCTTTCTTTCATCCCACCCGACGGAAATTTCCGACTTGTGTCTTATCATGTGACTGCACAAAAGTAAGGACCGATCTCTGACCTCATGATCAAACTGACTATCATCTGTCATGGTCCAATTAATGAGTGCTGTTGTCTCTTTAGTTTGGTAGCAATCCCTGTATACGTGAAGCAGAATATCAATTTCTTTGAGACTGGCTCCTCTGGGAGGTTGGACATCACAGTGGGTCCTAAGCAGACCATGGGGAAGACCGTTGAGTGTGTGGGAGTCACAATACACATGCCAAAAGTGGTCCTCAGTGCCAATCTCACAGCAACTCAGGGCACATACACCTACGACCCAGTCACCAAGGTGAAGCCTAGTTTGAACCAATTATTGACAAGTGTAAGGAGACGGGTTAACAAACCCTGGTTAAACAAAGCATACGTCTAAAGCAGTCCTAACTAAATGTCATTTTTGGCAAAGGAGACACCTACAGTATTTTAGCTCAGGAAACCCTCTAACATTTAAAACTGTACACAGTCGAAAAGGTCAAACTGCAGCCATATGAATGGTTTTCCCATTCACGTTACCTTTGACACTTCCTTTAACTGTAAATGTTTTCTCAGTGTTTCCACGTTAGTCAGTATGTCGTACCTGTGAAACATTTCCCCTGCCTGGATTTAATCAAACACTATTTCCTGTGTCCTAGATTTTGGTGTGGGACATCGGGAAACTGAACCAGCAAAAGCTGCCAAATTTAAAAGGAAGTCTGAGTCTGCAGATAGGTGCTCCGAAACCAGAGGAGAACCCAAGCCTGAACATTAATTTCAAGATTCAACAGTTAGCTATCTCAGGTAAGACACTGTCCTGACAGGTAGATTATTGTTAGAATCTGCTGTTTTTTTTTGTTTGTTTTTTTTTTGTTTTTTTTTTATTAAATTATTTAAAATCTTTTTATTGTTTGTAAGTGATTAGTGGTGTTTTTTCCTTTCTTTCTTTTTTATTATTTAAATTTTTTATGTTTTTCATTTAGAAATCATTAAATAAATGTATTTTTTCTTTGTTTTTTTTCCAAAAACTTTATACTTTACTGCCTATAATATGTTATAATATGCTATAAGAAATAATATAGTACCAAATATTTTCCCAGACCAGTTTGTTAAGGAGTCAGTTTAACAAGTTTAACAAGCAATGGTTTGTTCTGTCTCCATCCCAATTAATAGATTAGATTATGAATGTAGATCTAGGTTGCGAGTGTTTCAATGGAATTGGAATTGATGGAATTCTAAATGATCACATTTTAAAATGTAAAATCTGTAGTTTATTTTTAGTACAAAATGACAGATTTACATTTACAGCATTTGGCAGACGGCCTTATCCAGAGTGATGTACAAAAGTGCTTGTAAGTCTCTATCGATTAATAATTTCAACAGGGAAAGGGTTTTCCAGGCTACCACATGCATCTTGTTGCTTGTTTTCCTGACCCCAGTGTGAGAATCAGTTTTAATATCTATCTACAGCATATGAGTAATAACTGGTGCTTTCTGCCTACAGGTCTGAAAGTGAATCGACTGGACATGTATGGAGAGAAATACAAACCATTTAAAGGTGTTAAATATATAACCAAAGCTGGAAAGTTTCAGGTCAGAACCTGAATCTGTCTGTAGAGTGTAACGAAACAGAAACGATGGCAGCAACGTGTTCTTATTTGTGACAAATTATATTTTCTTGACTGAATCACTTATTCCAGAATTACTCCATATTGCCAATGTAAGGTTTCAGTGGTGGTGGTTAGAGAGCGCAGGTAAAGACTGAGTCTTACATGGATTTCTTTATTTTGACAAAGAACATTCCTTTTTAAGTGTCGTGTTTAATATGAATAGCTCTAGAGGCTGGAATAGTTTACATGTTCCTACAAAAATGACGTCTTGTCTTCTGTCTGTTTCAGTCTGTTATCAGTGTTTTCACTTTTCTGGCATAGGATACGATACATCACTTAATCATACTGCCTCAACCTGCTTTAGAAATGGTGAATATATATTTCCATCGTTCATCTCAACACATTACAAGCATTTGCCAAACAGTTAAGAACAGATTTCAGTACCCTAACTTTAGCACAATGCACAAAACTTAAGTGGCCTTTTGAAAAGAAATAAATATATATATTAAAAAAAAAAAACACTTGACGAGGCCTTGCTTGAAATCACGGCTATGGCTTGAGTAGCTGTGCTGTTGCTCCAAAACACTACACCCATCACACATCCTGAGATTTTACTCAGGAGTGAAAAGGAGCCTGGGTGAGGTGTATTCATTTAGAACTTTGTTCTTGCTTTATGTTCAGAGTTGTAAGGAACTAGTATAAAGATTCTGCTACAAATACTAATAGATCTACGTCGCTTTGAGGTGCCATGTTAGTAATTAACCAGCTGCGAAACGTGGCAGATATGTGACACACTTAGAGTTTTGCACATTCATTGAATTGAATTGAATTGAATTGAATTCTGATTGGACACATCTTTTGTAAGGTTTAGAAATAAATAAGTATTGCATTTGGAAATGTGTATATAAACCTGATGGCGTGACATTTATAAAGATTTTGGGAAATTATGCTGCGTGTGGTTCTTTTTTTGAATTGTTTACTAGTTTTGTAGCATATTAACACCGTGTTAAATGGCTGGTGTGTGTGTGTGTGTGGGAGGGATTTGTTTTTGTCAGATACCTACAGTAGATAATGAATGTCTATGATTATATTACTTCATATCTATGGTACATTTATTAAGTGCAGGTATCTATATTGAAACATTCAAGTCAAGAACATGTTTATTAATCCGAGGCACAGTAGATATTTAAGGGACACTAAAACCATACCAACAGTAGTGTCAATCTATACATTCATACATCGTATACTTCTTGACCTGAAACATGCTATTACAAACATACAAAATTCAGCCTTGTAAACACTCACAATGAGGCACCGATCGTTGCTCTGAACATATCCGTAATGTCTACAGATGACTAGAATATCTAGGCAGTGCATGTTCTGCTTCCTGTATAACTCTGTGTGAACAAGCCACCAGTCTTGTAGAAACGTGACCCACATTTTACAAACATTAAAATCACCAATATTTCTTAAAAGGGTGCAGGTAACAATATTTTTTGATTTTCGGGTTGCCTAAGAAGAAAATTTGGCAACCGTGAGAACGGCATTTTTTCCATGTTTCAAATAAACATTTTCAATTTAGAAGTAAATGTAAAGGTAGTGGAAAAAAAATGCAGCATACAGAAAAAGAGAAGCAGGAATTTCAGAACAAAGTCCATCAGTTGCTGAAGCAAGTTGTAGGGTTAAATTCTAACTTGGATAAATTTACAGCCAATAATAATAATAACAACAATAATAATAATAATAATACCTCAGCACCGGTTGCTTTTCTATAACAGCAGCTCTGACAGTATTGCCAGCTGCAAGGCAAAGCACAAGTTTCTATTAATGTCCTTGTTCAAATATGTTCCTGTTTCTATAGCAACAGCTCGTTTACATGGATGCTCCATGTACATTTCTGTTGATATTTTGGTGCTTTTTTTCGGACTTGTTTATTACTGTATGGTTATGGAAGGAGTCTCAACTGTTTCATAGCGTTCAGGAGTTTTCCGCAGTAGGAGAGTCTTCAGGAGAGAGGATGCTGTGCCTTTTAACTTCTCAGTGGTGTTTTTTTTTTCACTCCAGAATTTATACAGACTATAACATCATTCCCAGCGGTTCTATATGATCGCAGGAACAAATCTGTCACGTGCATGTTCCACAATATAATGTAACTATAATCATATATAAAGTATAAACTACTGAAATGTCTTGCTACTGGAAATGAATCTTTTTCTGATAAAATCAAATGGTCTTGTTTCTACTCTCCATTCGATTGCATCGCTTTCACTTCCTGATTTTAGGAACTGTGTTAAAAAATCTGCAGGTAATCATCCCTCCAGATTCCAGATTTTTTTTTTGTTTTGTTTTGTTGTTTTTTTTAATTTGTGGCTAAATTTTGCAGCATTTTCTTTTTGTTTTTTGTTTTTTTTTAATTGTGATGTAACTTTCATTTTTCTGACATTTTTGTGGTGTTTATTTTCTATTCAGACTACTGAAGGAACCTACATTATGTAAACTACTCGAAATGGTGAAACTGAAAGCACAGGATTCGTTTAAACTCCTTTTAAATGTAACTTAGTTTAAATTTAAGACACATATGTAATGACTTTTATGTTAGTTGTATTCGTGTTTGAATCACATGAATCTCAGAAGACTTTGGCCCAAATATGGGTAGTGATGACATCACACAAAGCATCTTGTCCCAAATCTGAAGAAAATCTGCAGTAATTTTGAAAAATTGCAAGCTGCTCCGAATATCATGGCGTTTGCTCGATTTTGTAGAGGAACTGATGTAGTACATTGTGAACAGCTGTATGAGAGTTCCTATCTGACTCTTTTTCCATTGGCTTTTATAGAGCAAAATCCTTCTCGAGAACCTTTGTCCAAACACACCTAATCTGTATTATGCTGCATTTTTTTTTTTACCAGCTCTACATTTATACTTTTCAATGTTAATGTAGAGGTAGTCAAGGATACAGTATATGTGGTAATTTTAACAGAAATGTCGTACTTGGTGATGTCAAGTTCATAAAAGACACAGAGAGCCAGGTCAAGAGTCTTACTGTTCTGCAAAATAAGCCTGGCTTTGATATCGATCTGATATTAACTAAAAATAACAGTTCAACTGTTGCATGATTGTGCTTCAGAGATTCATCTTAACCATTCTGACATTAATGAAGTTATTACTAATCTTGTTCTACAGAGGTCTCACACACACACACACACACACACACACACGCTGTTTGAAGTGTTGAGTACTGACTGCTGACATTATTTCTACAGAATAATCCAAACAGGAGTTCAAGTTCAGTAAAGCTCAAATACATTAAAGTTCTGTTTATTTTATCAGACAGTGCTAAGATTATAGAACTAGAACTAGAACCAACAGAATCTTTGGCATCAATATGTGAGGCAACCAGCAAAAAAACAAACAAACATCAACCACATCCTTGTTTCTGTAAAACAGACGCTAAATAACAAAGCTTCGTTAAAAGGTGAATTAATACCTCATACAATCAGCCCGAGTGAGTAAAGCTAAAACGTTCTCTCGCGTTACGCTTTCAATCGACTGAAATGTAGAATTAATAATCAGGTGTAGACAGCGTTAAGAAATATAAATATATACACTCTCGATATGAAAACCTTATGACCCCGTGAGAGAAGCGTTCACGAGGTTGACCCATAGTCTTTCGATACAAAATAGAAAAAAAAAACTCTTCATGCAAGAAAATATACTGTATATATACCTGAAATTTGGATCAGTTCTGGAAACCCAACATACCAAAAATATATATTTTAAAAAATCTTCATCCTATATAGTCCTACTTTTTAAACATAGTGAGAAATAAAGGGACACGAGCAAACCTTAAGAACCACAAAAAAAATAACAAAAAATAATAATAATTCCTTCACAAAGCAAAGAGTGAGGCATGAACTCATAACGTTTATGATCAGTGTCCATCAGCGTAATGTGTCCTTTCAATTTCACCCTCTTAGGCCACTAGATCTTAGTGTTCTAAAAGGCAAGACTAAAAGCAGGAAGGAAGCAACTGGTGCTTTACTGGTACCAGGGGGTTTTTCTAACCCAGCGGAGAGTGAAGCCTGCGTCTGTACGGATTTTAATGGAGGCTGCTTCGGCTTCTCTCACCGTCTCCTTCACCGACTGCATCAAGTTCTGTGCGTTGTGGACCAGCATCTCGGTAGCCTTCGTGGAGCACAGTCACATGATCAGTTTTACTGAATGCAGCTCAAGAGACATAAAATAAAATATATTTGATTCATTTAAAGAATGGATTCATTCTGACCTGCTCGGATTCTTCCTCGCTGATGTTAGTGCGTCCCAGCATGGTGGCCTTCACCGTGGACAGAATCTTCAGCTGAGTGCTGATGGTAGGGATCCGCTCACACACCTGAGCCACAAATCACGTACAGTACGGTGAGTACACACGAGACCGAGGAATAACAACGTCAAACTGGGTCAAAACCTACAGTAAGAATGATTTCATGGCAGACTGATCTACAGGTTTACTGTATAGAACAGAGGAAGCGTGTTCACAAACTCAGACAGTGAGCAGCATCTGAGACCGCTTCAGTAGAAAGGGTTAAGCAGTCGCTACATCATCCCAGCCTGCTTATATCACTTTAACCCCATCATTCCTCATGGGGGTTAAAAATGTAAACAAGCAATTATGAAAAAGAATTTGAATTATTATCTCCAGAATAATAAGTCAAATTATTGGTAAAGAGATACATCTTGACCCCAGGCTGTGTATGTTGTACATTTATTCTCTGAATTTTACAAAAATAAAAAAAAAACGAACAAGGAAAGGTTGTTGTTATCTGGATGCTAAACATAAATGGATAAATGAGGTAAAAAGCTGACTATGAATATGTGTTTTATGACTTTTTGGAATGTCTTTACGCTAAGCCTCATATACGCTTGATTACTGGAAGTATATACATAATTAAAGAGATTAATACTGTATTCATACATGAAGATATGAGGGTTTGGTTTCCTTTTGGAACTGTATTTTATATTTATTTATCTGATCGTAACGATCCCAACGATCGTATCGTCTGTATGCTCATCATAATGATTGACAAATAAAATATATTTATATTTGTTTCTCATAAACTCTACTGGATTTGTGATGAAGAATCCATTCATTAATCATTAATCATCATCATTAATATTTTAGAATGAATTTGATGGTTACGATTAGTCCTATGTCGTAGGGCACAACATTTTAGAACTACGACTGAGCGGAGAAAGTATTAGAATTATATTTATTAGAATTATAAAGAAAGGGATGAATATGGATTTAAATTTTGTCATTTTTATTCTGAATTGTTTCATTTTTGTAAAATTGCTTAGTGACACTGTCCATTGTTAAAAACCCTATAGAAATAAATTGAATAGAATTGAATGGAAACAAATATAAAAACATGGTAAACATTTCAAATGTAAGCAGTGGTAAATTACCAAACAAGAATTACACGAATTATAATGATTTAAATGTAATAAAAGTCTCCCAGAAGGTTTACAGAAAGTTCTCTTGTCATTAATTTGTCCAAATTGTTTGCTGTGCTTCTTATAGACTTTACAATCAGTTCATCATTGATTGATAAATTCCCTCCTGCTAGACTCTATATAATATAGAATTAATAATAAAACGAGAGATGAAGAGATGTTGAAGTTCATACTGACCTGCAGCAGGTTGGTGCGAATGCGCTTGTCAGTACACTGCTTGGCCACCTCTTTAGCCAGCCGCGTGACCTCATCAGAGGCCTTGGCGATGTCTTTAGCACACTGGATCAGTGCCCGCTTGTTGCCACTGCCTCCACGTACCAGGCGTGACATCTCAGCCATCAGCAAGGCCATTCGCTTAGCTGCTGCAATAATATCATTACCCTAAGGAGAAAAAAAACCCAGGCAAAAAAAAAGATTTCTAAAAGGTCTGGATGGATCGTGCTACGTGAGCGGAAAATCTCATTAGATTTTATAAACCAAGTGAGTGACAGATTTAAAACAATATAATGTATTAAGTGAAATATTTTGCAAATAACTGCAAAGGTTATATTGTGTATATCTATTTTTTTTTTTAATTCTGTGAAATAACGTGGTGTTTTTTTAATTTATTTATTTTATCTTAATGCTGCGGTGCTGTGTTCACAAAAGGGTTAGACAGACCAAAGTGTTAATCACAGATTCATCCACTGAAATTCCATTCTTGCATCATGCCTCATATGAAATTAGTAACACCAACACAGTAAAAAAACAAAACAAAAACATAACCTTATAACAGTTTATGAACCAGGATAAGGACATCAGTCTACAACCAGTAGGAGACTCATAACCTGAGATTCATGCTAATATTTGTCTTCAAAAACAAACATTTTAATGGCAGAAGAACTTCAGGACGTGCAGATGACCTTGTAGAGTTAATACACATGGCATTAGTGTGTTCGTTTAGTCGGTTAGAATAAAAGCAAGTGTAAAAAAAAACAGGCAGGTGTCATGACTTCATCAAAGTGTGACCCTGAAGTCATTGGGAAACTGTCATCATTGGCTTCATATGTTGGCGAAAGCTGAGTGACTGACAGCACAGACTGAGTGAACGGCTCCTCTGTCAAATCAGTCCAGAGGCGTGACAAGCAAAAAAAAAAAAAGCGCAGCAATGGACTTGTGAAGCCAGTATCAGTTTATCAAAGAAAGTGCACAACAAACTCGCCATTCATAGAACTGTCATAGGCAACCTGAGCAGCAAGAAAATTACACTGGACCCAAATGTGATGCAGCAACAGCAGCTGGTTTCAATGTTCCCAAAGTCACATCTGGATGCAGAAGAGATGCTGCAGCCCCTCAGGGCCTGGAAGCACAAGTACCTTACTGGACCACTTGCGAGCTTCCTGGTGCAAGGACTGGGCAGCAGCCAGAATGGGCTGGTTAACGGGCTGATTGGAGGGCATTAAGAGCAGTTCAGGCTCGTAATCGTCCTCGTTGTCTGTGAACTCGTCCTCATCGTCTATATCTACGTCCGCCACAGCGGTCACAAAACGATCGTCTGTCACTTCGGGCTGGGGGAGCGGAGGAGGAGGAGGAGGAGGGAAAGAGGGATAGCAGTGTAGAGAAAGGAGGAGAGAGTTAGTATAAGAGGCACTGACTGATCTTCTGAACAGAGGAGAGGAGAAAGGAGGAGGAGAGGGAGACATAGGGTTTAGGGACAGGAAGCATTGGCAGCATTGGTATTGTGGTCCTGATGGATAAGCTAGCAGGAAAGTTACTGCACACTAATTGCTCTCGAATCAGGCTGAAGCACTTTCAATATTTTTAAATATCTGTACATGAGTAAAATAAATGACAATTAAATAAGAAAAAAAAAAAGAGGTCAGCTGATCTAAAAGCATGTTAATAGATTTATATCTTCTCCAAATATCAGACTTTGTATATGTTTCCTTCTTCACTGCAGACTAGAGACTAGAGAAGCGGCATGGTACAAAAATGTATTTTCACCACCAGCATCTAAAATTCATTTCAAATATAAAAGTAATTCTGCACTTGCGGAATAAGATTTGTGCAGAAGCTTTCATGACATCAGACAACATTAACCTTCATCAGAATTCCAATATAATATCAAATCTAGAGACTCTGCTTTGCCTTTGTTGTTTGATCGTTTACAGACGCTCAACTCAGCCAGGCCTTAACGAGACAGAGAGAACAGAAATGACAAAAATACACAGAATAGTCAATAACGAATAACACATTTACACTCAACGCTTGACATTATATTGCTTAATAAAGATTCATGCACATCAGCTCTACTTTTAGAGGCCTGATAACAGAATGGCTTCTTTGTCTGTCCACTGAGGAAAAAATATGAAAACAAGATAAATATAAATAATTTTAAAAACTTTTTGCTGACAAAGGTTTAGGCATTAATACGTTCATTAAAGGCAAGCGAACACCTTTTGGAGATGACAGTTTCCATGTCTTCACTGAAATTGGAATCATTTAAAAGATTTTCCAAATTTCAGGGTTAGAAATAAAATAAAGCAAGGAGTTCGATCCAACAGCGGGTCTCTGCATCAGTGTGAAATTCAAGACATGTCTACGTCATTTTCTGGTATGTGTAGCACTGTGTGTTTTAACGTGTAACTATTTTTTAGTTTCCTCAAACTACATTTTACACATTAAGCTCACCTTACTAGACCACTTGCGGGCTTCGTCGTGCAGTTGCCTGGCAGCCACCATCATTGGCTCGCTCACCATCTCCCCAGCTTTCTGCTCAGGGAACTCCTCGTCCTTCTCCTCAGGAGGAGGAGGTCTAGGGGGAGGAACTTCTCCCTCTGGGAGTGGTGGTTTAGGAGGAGCCTGTTCGTCATTTACCTGACACACCGGATAGAAGAGCTGTTTGAGTTTTTACAGCATTCAGAAGAACCACACCACATTAATGTGTATTAATTGGACATGGCAAAGCTGCAGCACTAACATGCAGCTGATCCAGGTCTGGAGGAGGAGGAGGGAAGTCAGGCTCCTGCGGCTGGAAGGCTTCTCTGACTTTCCCAACAGCAGACAGAATCTTATATGCTGAATCCAGAAAGCTTTTTTGAAGACCTGCTCAAGGAAAACAGGAGATTTTCCTTTGAATCAGAAGTGGGTTAAATATTTCCATTAAAGCTTGTTACAGAACAATCGTCTTCACCTGGATTCTGGATGTTTCCTGCTACGGCCTTGGCATCCATAACCATGGGTGAAATTGTTTTGCTCAGTTCATCTGAGGCTGCTTTCACCATCTCTCTGAATTTAGGATCTTCAGAGTTCTCCACTTCTCTCTTAGCCACCAGGAGTATCCGGTTAGCTCTCCTGGCAATGCTAGTGGCTCCTGCTACCAGCATCTGGGGCTGAACATTGGCCATAGCCACACGGCATTTATCAATGTCTTTTTTAATGGCTTCTTCAGAGGCATCCAGGAGGGATTTAGTGTCGATCGCCTCATCTACCAAACCTGCCACAGGAGACAAGGAAGATCACTGCCATGACTGGTGAGTAATGATTAAAAAAAACACAAAACACAACATAATATTTCAGAATTATTTCAGCATTTTGTCATGTAATTTGTCAGATTTTGAAATCATCATATTGCTCAGCCTGATACATTACACAATCTCAGAAATACTTTTCCTGGCGGTAACACCACCACCACAGAAACACACTCTACTCTTTACACATGTATCTTTTACTTGTGAAGGTGAATGCTCTTTATGTTTAATTAGCTTTTACATTAAACCTGAAAGATCCATGAGCAGTCCTTAATGAAGAAGAAGAAGAAGAAGAAGAAGAATCAGGAGAAAAAAAAGACGAAGAAGAAGAATCAGGTGAATAAGGAGAAGAAGAAGAAGCTTCATTGTAATAGATATATATATAGCTTAATTTCTTTTGTCAACACTGCTATATAAATGAAATGATTTTTTAAGGTTTGCTATATTCTCACTTCCAGGTGAGAGATCCATACTAAAGCTACAAGAGATGGACACTTGATGATATGACCCCCGTAAAAAAGAAAAGCAGTATCTGTTAGTATTTCTAAACGTGAACTGTCACAGTTTAGAAAAACCCAACTATTAACTATAGCAATACACAGTTTATATCATATAACATGTAACATATGTAAAGGTTGCTGTATCTTTTAATTAACCCTCAAAAAAAAGGGATAAAAAAGTGCACTCAAGGGTAAATCTTTTAAACCTGTACTATTTATCTTTATCTTTGAAGCGTTACTCTAACTAAAGTAAACTCTAAAAACTAATTACAGTGCATTTATTTATCGTAATTAGAAAGAAAGATAAAAAAAAATCCAGAATTCCAGTTTAAAGATGGTAAATAAAAAAAAGATACAGGTATCAACCCAGCGACAAGGAAGAGTTTATTATGATTTTAATTGAATATGTATATTAAACTATTGTAGTACATTATACCGTATATGGAAACTAAGCAAATGTTCTACATACCAGTCATTTTTTCAATATTATCAATCCACTGGTTTTTCATGGTTTCAAAATGTTCGTATGCTGCCTGGTTGCCAGGATTTTTCAGTAAAATACGTGCAGCAGATGTAACCTGTGAGGAACAATAAAAAAAAGTCCCTCAAAGACTCACACAAAACATCATACAGCTGTGATCAGCAAAGTGCTTTTTATTAGCATGAAAAAAAAAAGAAACAAACACAATTACATCTGTTGTTGTTGCCTGATACAGTTGCATCAGCACCATGTTTTGCATCAAAAACACACCACTGGGAGGTCAGTCAGTGTCACTGCTGTGCTGTGAAATAATATCTGCTCCTATGTTGGTCCCTGTCCATTAGTGGAGAGGGTGGATGGCAACAGGTGGGCTTTAACCATTGAGGATTCATGTAACTGGAGACTTTCAGTGTTCACCTATATGTTTAACCTGATAAAATAGCCAGAGAGTGTAGCAACTGTGTGTATAAATGGGTCTGTACTCAAGTTACGTTAAGACTCTTAGTCAGCTATGTACGAAATCCTGAGGATCTGTCTGGCCAATAAATGCAGGAGCAGAATGTAATGTTTGCTTACACACAAACACACACACACACACAAAGAGTACACACACTGTCCCAGAGGTGACCCCTACACATACCTGAGGTGTTAACTCCCTGGCTGACTTCACTGTAGCCTGGATCCCTTCCACTGTGCTCTTATTGGCTGTACCTACAGCAGCAGCTTTCTCTGCTGTGGCCCCCAGCCTGTTAGCATGATTCTCAAAGTTTGATGCTCTTTCATCAAAGATCTGTGCAAGAAAGAAAGATTTGTATTTATTTATTTATCCATTTGTATGTCAGTTCTATATAATATATACTCTATGTAATGTATGTTTCACACACCTCGTCCCGATTGGGGGCCTCGGGTGGAGCCGTAGCTGCCACAGCCAGAAGCTTGATGGGAGTCGTAGTATCACTAAATACATCAGACACTTCCTGAGTCATTGCTTCCTGCATCTTTGCTTTCAAATCCTACAAACCAAAAATGTTTGAAAAGTAAATAAATAAATCAGTAATATATATATATATGTAATATGCAAGTCTACAAATGTTAAAGAAAATGTTCACTAAGAATAATTAAAGGTAAGAAAAATAATTAAGTAATAACGGTGTCTGTAGGTGCCAGAAGATGGCGCTGCTCATACAGTTTTTACTTGCTACTGCTGTCTCAGGCTTGTTCAATAGGGATCTAAATCTACATCCGGATTTCTGTAAAGCTGCTTTTGGTCAATGTGTATTGGTAAAAGTGATCAGCAAACAAAAATGTACTGCTGTAGATCATGACCAGCTTCATTGTACTGCTGTAGATTGTAGTGATCTTTAATATACTGCTGTACAGAGTGGACAAAGGTCAAGGAGTAAAACTACATATACTTAAATCTCTGTATTTATTATTTACAGCATATTATCTACTTATAAGCATATTAGCATATTAACTTCACGCGCTACACTTTTTCTCAGCCGCTGCATCATGTATTTGCAGATTTGGCTCATCGTATTAGGATCTGTATATTCCCAGTGATGGCTTTGAGTACAGAGTACACAGTACAGATTCTGAGCAGCTTTGCTCTACTGTTGTAGATAAGGATCACTGTACTGCACTGAGCAGCTCCTACTAACTCAGGGTTGAAGGGCAATGCTGCATTTGTCCTGCTTACTTTAAGAGCATCAAGGAGTTGAGCAGCTACGGCACGACCCTGAGGACTTTCTCCTTCTCCCCGAGCAGCCAGGTCACACAGCTGCAGCATCAGCTGCTCCGCACGCTCACACTTCCCCAGTAGCTCCTGTTTATACGGTCCTGGCAGAGAGTTAGCCAGCCTGCGGCCTTCTGCTATCAAGCCACGAATAGCAGCCTGACCTAAACTCAGATAGGACAGAGACAGACAGACAGGAATATAGACAGGAACAGACAGAGACAGTAAAATGCATGGTGTCAGTATATTGGTTGGACATTAAATACTTTGAGACTTCCAATACACTGTCTGTGGAATGTTAAGGCTTAAATATAGAAGGCTGAGCAACCAGGGTGGGAATTAAAACACTGCCCACTTACAGTGAACCAAGTTACTGTAGTAACATGCCTCAAGAAAATAAAATTCAATCAAGTAAAGGATAACAAAGTAAAAATAATAGCTAATTCATTCTTTTAGCCCGCATTAATCATAGCAAAGTACCACAAAGCTTATACTATTTCAATAATGGTGGACAATTAATATTGCAACTAACTTGTAAGGTAGCGTTGTGGAGAGAAGATACTGCGTGTTCTCTCTCTGTGTACAGTGTTCACGTCAGATCTGTGACAATCTCCCTTATGTCTTCAGCTCACAGCACCCATTTTTGAAACCCCTTTAACCCTTACTTTTACTGCTGGTATTTTGTAGCTAAACACAATCTTAGGTGGATTTTTTTTCACTGTCAACAAATCAATTTCTACATCTTTTATTACCAGATTTTAGGGAAATTAATACACTACTAATACAAATGACTGGTCTCACTGTATGCTAATACTCAGTATGAGGACATCAATTGTGTACTGGACAATTGTGGGCCTAGTTCCTTGTTAAACCTTGTAAACTCCAAGTAAACACTTAGCCTTCCTGTGCTAAGAGGCTGATACGGTAATGTGATTTCCAACCCGGACATAAGATGTGACGTATGGCAAATATAAAAATGCATACAGAATAACCTGAACAAATAAATATCCATTACCATCTGTTCGTTTCTGGCTAACAGAAGGCCACAGACACAGTGCTGAGACTTGGTTACACACAGATGTATATGTCACTTGATACGGCTTTATCGTCCGTCAGGGTTTGTAAATCGTCCCAAATGAGCAGTCTCTTTCATTATAGCACAGCTGGTCCATCATTAGACACACAAAGATACCAGAGCATGGTTACATGGCCTTCAAATGGCCCTGATTCAATTATACCACAACAAGGTCGGTAAAAAAGAAGGCATGTGCTAATATTACATTTCCATCACACTTATTATTACTGCTTATTACTAAGATTATTTATGATATTATCATTACTAAGATCTTTATCTTTTTTTGGAATCCTGACAAATAATAGCAATCAAGTAACATTCCGGACAGTGTGATCATATGTTCTCATTCTGTATGTGACATTTTTCATTCATAAGCTCTAGATAGATCTTAATAGTTTATATTAAACTTAGAGGTAATGGTGACATTGTTTAATTCACAATTAATCCTAGCAGGCAGAAAGAAAATGACAAAAACAAAGCGTACATTGGTGGATGGGGTGGCGTGATGCTAACATGCACCTGTTTTGGACAGAATGTAGGTGCAACATTAGTTTACAATATTAAATTTAATTTACAATTTACTTTTTTTCCCAGAAATGTTTGCTGTAATGAATAGTATTGGTGTTCTCCCTCAGCACTGCTATAATTTGGAGATCCTTAGAAAAATCTTTCTGGTGTTTGGCTCCTGGTCGCAACTTATAATTACCAAACTCCAGCCAGTACAAATCATCAAAAACATAAGTCCCTTATATTTCAACTCATCAACCTGGGGTAGTTTTCTCAGTCAGGACTTCTTTATCTGTTTACAGCCTGATGTCAAGTCATTCATTCGATATTTATTCATTCATAATGAGCTTTAGTAAGAGAGCTCACCCACTCCGCGATCATCCACATTGGGGTTGTTGATCCAACGTTGAGCCTGCTCCATCTTGCCCTCCAGGGTCACAGCAGCTTTGGCTGGCCGCATGTTGGCTACGGCACGGTTGGTTTTGGCCTGCAGGTTCTGTAGAGCAGTGCCGATCTGTTTGGCCAACAGTCTGGCTTCAGGCGTGTCACCTTTACCCCTGAAAAAATAGATTCATATGGCTCAGACCAGAACTTTAAGACAAACCATGAATAAAGTAATAATATATAAATGCTGGGAAAAAGACATAGTAATTAAACATATAACCAATAAAAAAAAAGTTTAAAGGATTAGAGCAGGGGTGGGCAATCTTATCCAGAAAGGGCCGGTGTGGGTGCAGGTTTTCGTTCCGACAAAGTATAAGCCACAGCTG
>JAOTRN010000041.1:16582687-16599530 GCA_028566695.1 Bagroides melapterus | reverse complement strand
TATATATATATATATATATATAGTGGAAAGGAGGTGAATTCTTATGCATGGCATAGTACATAATCCCCAAGTTCAATCTGTTCATGCTCTAGCCTCTTTTTTCTTGTGTTGGTCTGCTCACATACCTGGTAGTCCATTAGGATCTCTTAGCCAGGCTTTAGCCTGATTCATCTTCGCCTCGATCAGTGCCAGAGATCTCTTCATCGCTTCTGTGTCCTTCAGAGAGTGAGAGCAGAAACAATGGACAGAGTGAAGGAAAGAAAGGCAAACGTATATAATTCATAAGCTCAATTTTTACACATTGCAAAGTGCTTTGTGTGCGTTTCACAAAAAAGGGACTTTTTTGTGGTTCTTTTTTGTCCCACACCTACACACACACATATACACATATATATACACAGATGAAGGGGGTCACATTATCATCACTTCATACTTCATTGCACCCACACACACAATTTCAAGCTTGTCTGGCTCACTGCCTCCGCCTGTGTGTCTGTGGCTCTGTGCCACAAAACAGTCTGAGCCATTAGCACACTTAGGGATGTGTAGCGACTTCACAGGAAGCAATCAAATTTGATTTGTCAGACTTATGGCAAAAATGATAAGGTGTGAAGCTCCAGCAAGCTGTTTTTATTCTTTTTTTTTGCTCAGTGTGCAAAATGAACACAGCGCTAAATCATTCTGAACGTAATTTATACACAAGAAAGGGGAGGGCTTATTAATTAATCACAGGCTGTAAAAAGAACACCACTATGAGCCACAATGTGAGCTGTATGACACAGCCGATTCTTGCAAATTCTGAAGTGATAAAGTATACGCCACACAGATGTGCCTCCAATCAGCCAGAATCACATCCGACCACCCCTTCATCTCCTGTGCCTTATTTCCATGTATCCAATAACAGCTGCATTCAAACCCATGGAGTGATGAGATCACATTAATTGTAAGCTGATGACTCATTTCCGTTTGCCTGCATGATTATTAGGAGTCAACTTAGTCTCAGGCTGCATTCAAAATAAAAAACTTCAATGCCTTAAGCATTAGTACCACACACGGATTCGCTATACACGGCCTCGAGCATGCACATTACACCACACACTAGAAAGAGGGAAGATGATAATGCAGTTAGGAAACTCATGAGCATGAGGCTTGCTTTAGAAGCCAATCTGATGTGTAACTCCCCTGCAACAACACACACACACACACACACACACACACACACACACATATATAGGCCATGTCTATAAAATACTGAGCGGAACGCTGTGACTTTCGGTAGAGGGAACCTGATCAAAGACTCTTTGAACACCCACTCACTGAATCAGCAACACGATTCTGCTCTAGCGATGAGGGAGATATAAAAATCATGTGTTTATCCGTCAGTAAGGAGTAATGTGGGTTAGAAAATGAACGGAGGCCAAAATGTATGGATCTAGGGATAAATAAGATAAGCAAAGATTTTTATTCAATTGCCTGAAATTTCATATGATACCATGTGTTTGTCAAAGCATCACCGTATATCTTCTGTACCACTTGTCCTACACAGGGTCATGGGGAATCGAGAGATTATCCCAAGGAACTCAGGGCACAAGGACAGGATGCCATCCCATTAACCATTACAGGGCACAATTGCACACACACTCACACACTGTGGATACTTTAGAGACGCCAATCATCCTAACATGGATGTCTTAGGACTTTGGAGGACAGAATAAAATACACATTCAACGCACGCACGCACACACGCACACGTATACACAGAGCAAATATAAGAAACAACCCCGGAGGTGGAAGAAAACAATACACCACTGTGTATAATAAATGTAACAGAACAATATATCAAATATCTTTAACATTTATGCTAACACAAAAGGATCGATATTTTTCCATCTAAAGATATTTTTCATTTATTTCAAGTTTCTTCATATTGAATTGCATATCATCATGAAGCATCATTCGTAAAATTTTATGCTATTTAATCCAGGTGTAGACATTTTCTTAACTGACATCTTGTAATAAAAGTCTAAGCTTTCTGGGATTCTGCTACTGAATTTTCATTTTATTTTATTTGGTTCTGTGTCCACGTCAATGGCATCGGAGTGAGATACTTAAAAGTTACGTGAAGCCAGATTTACATGCAATAGGTAGTTTCCTTATCTTGGAGAAGCTTTGAATTCAAGTGACATTTAGTTCAATAAACTATGTTTAATATGCTCTTGTCATGACACACAGCAGAGCGGTTAAATCATTTGTACAAATTAACAATATTTCTGCTCATTTTTTAAGTGCAAGTATGAAAATTAGGGGAGTTTTCACAAGTAAAAAAAAAATCAGTGACGTGTGTACAATGTCTAAGATAGTGGGATATATTATCTGGCCCTAAATAAAAAGATGGACATGACTTGAACCAGGATTCTCCTTCAATGATCTGTGTGCATGTCTGTGTATGCCAGTGTACGTATTCTCTCAGGAAAACTCATCAACTGTTCCATCATGTGGCTGATCCGAGATTAATCACAAATCCAAAAGGAAACATGAGAATCAAACAGAAAACCACAAATGAAAAGAATATTACTCTTGCTGACTAAAACTATACAGTTTATTCGAGCAGAGAGTAGGAGCATAACTGTGTATAATGGTGTATAATGAATAAACAGTAGAAGTAAAAATTCTAGCTACGGGGAGTCAAACAAGTGGAGCGTCTCAGCTGCTGTAGCTGAAGTAAGAGCAAACAGGTTGGCGGGTTTTTCAGGAAAAACAGCATTCATTTAAAGCAGCACAGATGGTGTACGAATCTCACTGAGACAGAAAGTAAGACAAAAACAAGTAGCGAGACAAATTAAAAAGACAGAAGGGTTAACAAAGTGAGAGACGGCAGAGACGGCAGAAGACAGAGCGTGAAAGAGACGATCATGAAACACTGCAGAACACCAGCATACTGTACAGAATGTTGATTCTCTGTTCTAACAGTACAATCACATGTCCACTTTTATACATATACTACACACACACACACACACACACACACACACACACACACACATACAGTATATACAGAGTATGAAAGTGCATGGAAGTCTTATTTGCTGCATGCTGGAACATCACGCAGTGGGGAAGAGGAAGCCTTACCTTCTACAAGGAGGAAAAGAATGGAAGAGTACAGAAAAAAAAGAGAATAAAAAGAAAGTAAACCCCTTGTTTAAAGCCATTACATCAGGGTGAACAGAATCAGAGGAGGAACAACTAATTAACACATGCATCTGAAAGCTTTAATAGTAAATGTGTATGAGAAAAACTGAATATACATGCGAAAAGTATAGGGACAACCAAACACAAGTAGGTAGGTAAACATTCACTGATTTTTTGACTCAGACTAATTAGCAAGCATATTTAAAAATCGACAATGAGCTGTCTCTAATCTGGCAGTGCTTAATTAGTGGGGTTTAGTAAATACTTTCCGTACACATTCTTTATCGTCTAGCTGCAGCATGCTAACCTGCTAAGAGAGTGTGGATTGTGTCTGATAATTAAATCTGTATTTATTATGACAGTGTTTATTCAGGGAAACACTACCAAGCATTTGTTTGATCTTTAGAAACACTATATTAGAAGTAAACATGAGCGAGAGAGCGATTAAAAAAAAAAAGAACTACGGTGTGCAGATTGTGTTTTTGATTACACATTCGTACTGCACCCTGGGATTATTATGTTCCCCTGCAGTAATTGTACAGTATAACAACAATACATTTTAAAGAGAAGTGAAAATACTTTGTTGGCCCAGGCATCTTCATCCCAGGAGGTGAGCTGCAGAACTCGGATGATCTCGTTGATCTCAGCACTCATCTTCTCAAAGGTGTAGTTCCTGTTCTTCATGGCTTCCTCTACGCCATGGCTCTTGGCACACTTGGTGGTTACAAAGATTTTTACGGCTGGAAAACAGCACACGGTATGCATGATTTCTGGCCTGATTTATCTAGATATTTACACCAGGAGGTAAGCAGTGGACAGCAGAGACACTCTGACCCTCTCACTTGCTTAGCTCCTGAAAGTTAATTACACTGATGGTGTCAACTGGCTTTCAGCTGAACATTGATGGGATAGTGGGGAAATGTGCTCAGTTGCAAGAATGCAATGTTGTGATTTAGATGCTGTTTCTTTTCTTCCTTGTGTTTTCTTGTTCAAAATACAAGGAACAAGGATATGGTACGAATCAAGACTCTTCCCTGTTCTGGAACATTCTGGTAGGTTCTAGTTTGGTTTATGCAACACTCCCTAGTGCAAAAGTCCATGTTACAGGAAGATGTGAAGACTGACTACTATACAACCTTGACATGCTGGCACACATACTACACTTGCAGGAAAATAATTCAGCCTTAACTCTGCATAATTGTCTTTTCATCATAAAGCCATATTTTTGGGCTCTCAAGTGTCTGAAAAACTAGAGAGATTCTGAGGGGGAAAAAAGCTATGCTAAGCATCTGTGGCTAAATGACTGTAATTATCACTACTGCTGTATCAACAAGAGGCTGTGCAGAACGTGACTATTAGCTCAGCTCCCTCTCCTCCTCACCTGATATGAGCACAGGCAGCAGCTCCTTCACCATGTTCATGGAGTTGACCAACATCATGCGGTGCTCCTGATGTGTCAGCTCCTGCTGCCGTTCATCGATCATCTTGGCCATCTTCGTCATCCCTAAAACGGAAGCTTTGTTAATCAGTATATAGATGAAAGGAACCCTCAGAAATAGATTTATTTATAGACCCCATAGCTGGCCATGTCACCCTCTAAGACTACAGAAGGTGCATCGCCTACCAAGGTCACTAGTCAGGGAACTGATCAGAGAGTTGGACATTTTAATGATTATCTCAATTGCAAAATCCTTCCGTTGACCTGGAACGTTCACTCCCTAAAAAATCCCACAATGCAGCACAAAAACAAGGGAGCACTGAAGTGAAGTCCGTTCCCTTGTTGGAAATGACTTCATACTTTCTGAAGCCTCTCAAAAAAAAGCCTTTCTCAAAATAAAGAATGGTGGATGAAATCTCAGCCAACTCTACAATAGAAATGTAAGTAGCTTGCAATCATTGTAGTAGCTCTCATATTACCTTTGATAGCTTTATTCTATTAGCTTTATTTGATGTTCTTTATATTGTTTCTTTGTCTCTAATGACTGTTTAAAAAAATCTTCTAGCTAGCCTATGATCCTGCTTAAGGTACCATGACAGAAACGCATGTGATTAAGCTAACATAATGGATGACATAAAAAACTTTTTTCATACATTCGGATTTACAGTGACTGATGAGAAAATTAAAATAACTAGAAACTCATCAGTGTCTGTCACTGTGTAGCGAGGAAGAACCTTTCCAGGTTTCCAACCAGTGTACACAATAAAGGAAGCTAACTAGCTGGTTGAGACATAGCCAAAGTCTCCAATCACAAGGAGTCCGAATACAGAGACTATATTTTATTTACTATATTTCTACTCATATTCAGCACGAATCAAAACAACAGCTGATGGACAGACAAATAAAAAGCACCTGGTCCCAGGTTTTTAGTGTACGTGACCAAGTCCTCCATGCTCTCCACCACTTCCGCTACTGTCAAGTACTCCAAGATGCCCTTACAGACACGGATGATCTTACGCACCTGAAAGAGAAAAATATAGTCACATATCTAAAATCACATTGGACAACCACTGGACTGCTGTTTCAGCATGACTGTGGAATTAAATGATATATGGTGGAATTTATCTTGTTTTTTTTTTTTAAAGATGTGTCCTACATCATTATATCACAGTGCTTGATTAATTAATAAAATAGCACAGCTCTGACACTAGATCTGGCTACAAAGAAAACACACATTTTATTTCACAGGGATTTACATTAAGATGTTCCAGATAATAAAATTAACAATACAACTTAAAAAACATTTAAATAAAGATTATCTTATCATTGACATGGGAAAACATTCTTAACTTTTATTGGAATATAAATAGATTGCTTAATATATTGAAGGCAGAGCTGCAGAGTTGGGGAGTTCAGATACATGTGTGATAAACAGTCCTATGATGAGCTGTGTAATGAGTAATCTATGCTGAAAAAAGAAACAATGTGCATTCAATGTGTGCCTGAGATCATGTGCTCCGGGTAAATTCTGCTACACTGGTGCACAGGAAGGATTAGGATAATACAGAAAGAAGCAAAACAGTACATTTCCTGTTCAATCTTTCAAGCCTGAATCAAAGAGTCAGCTGTAAGGCTACATAATATTAAAACAGGCTAGGAGTAAAGAGTTAAAGTCTGAATCAATGTTTAAAATCAAATACCTCTGCCTCATCAAAGGTAAGTAGCAGGTCTGATGTGCCTGAGAGGATGCCACGAGAGCCATCGATAAGATAATCTCGAGCAGGGACAGAATACGGATCTGTCCTTAGCATCCGAGCTGCTTCTACCAACTTGGCACAAGCATTCTCCACCCTGGCAAACAGTGGGGAGAGAGAGGAAGAGAGAGAGAAAGAGCGATAGAGAGAGGGAGAGGGGGAGAAAGAGAGATAGAGAGAGGGAGAGACAAGATACTCCTTTATAATTCATAGCAACTCAACAATGAAATCAAAATCAGAAATAGGCCCATATATATATATATAGGAATTTTGCCAAAAAAATAAATGGGCATATATATATATATATGCTGATATATTCACAATGGAATTAAAAGCACATAATTTTATCTTTCATTTACTGTATATATATTTATCTATTTTGGGTGGACCCAAAAATGCAAAACTCTTATTATAACTGCTATAGTCCCCCATTTCAAGTCTCTCTACATAACATTGTCAGTAAATCAAGCATTTATGAAACAGGCAAATTTTATTAATTCCATCTTTAATAATAGTTTTTGTGCTCTGGATTGTGGTGGATTTAAAGCCAAAGCCAAGTATCCAAACAGGCACAAGGCTCTACACACCGTGGATAGGACACTTATCACAGGACATCAGGTACATACCCAGTCACACACTTATTTAGAGCAATTTGCGTAATCAATCAAAATACTGGTACATAATCAGAACAGACAGTTATAACTTTAGAACTTTTATTAGCAAAAGTACCAAGACATATATCTAAAAACAACAAAATGCAGATGATAATTGTGCTAAAGGGGTTAAATGACTAAAAAAAAACTTTAAAAAAAAAAAAAAAAAGGAAACAGATAGGAGAAACAGGTATAAAGAACATGGAAGGGAACCACTATATTTACAACTACAAGGATTATTAACTGTATAAAAATAAAAGCTTCTTGACTTGACTTGAACAACTTTGTCTATTCAACGAAATTAAATTTATTGCAGTCTCAAAAGATAATGGTATTTGGAGAAATCGGCCATGAGTGAATAATGATGTCTTCATTGAGGAAACTTTCTCATTATAATAATAATAAAAATAATAATAATAATTACACCCTAATCAGGATCCCATTAACTGATCTTTTATGGCTTTAAGCACAATAGATTGGACTGTAATTTGAAGTTGGTTGACCAGATATAAAAGTCTCGTCAAGCCAAAATTTATCAAAGGCAAAAATTAAAGCTACTGTGATAATTTTACTTGGTTTATTGTTTAGGAATACACAGATAGACATGGCACACATTTTTTGAACTGACAGACTGTTCTGTCGTGTCTAGGAGTGACAGAGCTCAAGATCCATTAAATTCACAGTTATGTGCATGTTAGTGCAGGTTCCTGTGGGTTCCTGAGTTTGATTCCATCAGGCTCTTGTGAATCATCTTTAGGTGATAAATCAGATTGGACTGAGCACTTGTTGAACCATCGCAAGTAGCGCATGTTCTCGCAAAAGGGTTGGCTTCTGCTAGCATACGAAATTCAAGGCCATAGTCAGCTGCTGACCCACATCCTTGTTTCAAATCTGGCAGGCGCTCAGTGTTCTTTCCCTTGAGTGGGGGCTTAAAAATCTCTGAGAAATGCTGAATAAATCTGTCTAATGAACGTGTGAAGGGATATTGCTGATTCTAAATGACCACACGAAAAAGGATCTGTGTTGAAAAATAATGTAGGTGAAATATACAGAGAACAAAAGAAATAAATATCTCTTTTGTCAGAAGAATAGCAAAAGGTACAACTAGGTCAATGAAAATCTTATTCATGACTGTTGCCCCTAAAGCATATGTTCCATATTGGGCAGAGAGGGGCAGCAGGACTGAGAACAATGAAAAAATATAGATCACTGAATTGAATTAATTCAAATGCATATCAGTTCTATATGATTGAGATGAGTTGGATTAACACAATTTGTTTTCGTACATCCAGCAGGATTTCAGTTCATATATTCTCAGTGCCCTGAATAAAATAATACTCCACTCTCTCTCACCTGAGCTGCTCTATTTTACCACACATATTTTAACCCTATTACTTTATATAATATTATATATAAACTATAATAATTATAGTACCTGTCAGTGCCAACATACCTACTTAATGTAACTGGTGGCTGCTAATACTCTCACTTTACATAATCTTACATTATAAAGTTACTATGAGCAATGTATTCACATGATAAGAAATTAATTTGATAAGAAATTTAATATTTGTATGTAAACAATGCATCCTTGTCTCAACTGGATTGGTGATAGGAATACATTTATCATTTACATGAAAAATTTGTGTGTGGTCTTGCATGTGCCCTTCTGTTTAAAACGACAAGCTGTATGTGTGAGCAATGTGGAAAACAAAGAGGGCCATAATGGTTACTAGTGTGGGTGGGATAAATGCTAGGGTAGATATGATAGCCTAGTGGATAAGGTGTTGGTCTACTGATCATAAGGTTGTCAGTTTAAATCCCAAGTCCACCATGCTGCCACTGCTGGGCCCCTGTATAAAAGTTGTCTAAAATGAGATAAAAAAGTCACGCTAGATAAGGGTGCCTGCTAAATGGCATAAGTGAGGTAAATTAGTTCTGTTAGTCACCTACTACAAAAGACTTGGAAGAAAGGGATCAACACTGGCCGCTATTTGCTCTTCTCTCATAACTCAAAATATAAACAACAAATTATATACATACTGTACCTTAAAAAGCTACACTATTAAACCAGCATAAGAAACCCCACTAACGTTCACACTATAGCATACTCTTGTGACTGCAGTGCTGCATTAATAGGCAGCATGTCTCAATTTCTCACCAATCTCACAAAAAGGGCACGAGGGCAGTGATGACGTGTGCACAGGCATGAGAAAGCCTCTCGTCAGTGTAGTATGGAAGTGGAGGTCCTTATTTACTCATACACCTCCCAACGTGAGCTAAGTATCAGTGGCCACCACAAAGCCTATATATAGAGAAGTTCACATTCCTTGTCACCAACCACGTGTCTGCTGAGTGATGAGATCTGAGCCAGCTTATGTTTATGGTGCCAAATGTGTCAGCCTGAGCTTTTGTGAATCCCAGCAGACCCTCTGCTGCTTTTAAGGGAAACCCTACACGCACCCATTTCATGCTGTGTCCAGATATACAAGCAAGAAATAGGCGGTATAATTCTGCATCTTGGTCTGGTCTTAAACAACATGCACTTAAAATACTCCAGATTTTCTCATTTTTAGGTGATTTTCTCAATTTTAGGTGATTTTCTCATTTTTAGATTTTTGTTGAATCTGTTGAAAAGCAAACAATCGCCTAGCTAGAGATCAGAAAAAACTAGCAATGACTATGATTAAATACAACTCACTAGCATTATCCTCCTCTATCCTATATAACTGATGATTAAATCTAGATGTCAAAAAATTTTTGAGCAGATTTAATGTTGTTCTGGAAGAACATTTTAGTAAGCAGTATTATGACAGGATTCCCTAAAGGAAATACAAAATCACAATGTTGCAGCAAGTAACGTTAACTTACAGCCTTCTACAGTAGCACCAGTTAAATTGTGTTAATCCTTAACCCGAGTATCTAAGTACCACAGTATGAGCTGAGTTAAACTAGGCGTCTGTTTAAATAAAATACATTTCAAACTACATCGTGGTGCTTAAAAAATATTTCTCTATTCATCATTAGAATGATAAAATCCTCATTAACATACTGCTGTAGCGCAGCAGGTAATAGTGAGAGGCAGACCAATATAAATGTAGTACTCAGCAGGTAAAGCATTTCAAATACTCTTTCTATCATTTCAAGGACTCTTTGCAAAACTGCTGTATGTACATATAATTACAGGCTTACTGACAGCCGACATTGTAACTGCTCTGAAACTGATTTTTCTTCCTTTTATTTGTTGTTTATTACAGCAGGTTTTACCATGCTATATAGACCCAATTATATATGTAGGCATTATTTATTTATTTATTTTCCTTCGGGCACAACATACGGGACCCACTGGAAAGGGTGCCAAGTCCACAACTGCACACAGACACACACAAACACACACTCACATCCCCACTCACATAGAATAAGAAACTTGAATAAAAGCTTTAATTTCCATATTCCACCTACATGCCCTAATAAACACCCACATTTGGCTAATAGTCTGTCATCACTCTCACTTGGGTAGGAAACCGAAGTACCTGAAAATCCCGGGGAGATCATGCAAACTCTATGCACACAGGGGGAAATGGGAAACGAACCCTCAGGGTGCAAGGCAAATATACCAACCACTAAGCCACTGCCTTCCCTAACACCCTACCCCCCACCTCCTATTATCAATTATCACCAACGCATGCTGAAAATCTTAATAACGAGTGAAAGAGCACTGTAGGACTGACAGGGGGTGTGAGTCAGCCATGACAGCCAAGAGTCAAACCAATGGAGAGTTCACACTTAATGTCTGTTTCTTATTATCAAACTACTACATCACTTACAACTCTGTAGGGAGTGGACTGAAGGTTACTGGCGTGCAGGCTACAATACACAAACATTCAGTTCACACTTTTTAACACCTCCTGGATGAATGAAGACATGACCGAGGAGTGTTATTTTATTTTTAGTGAGATTTATTAGTTGCTTCCTTAAAAATGAAATGTCTACAAGGAACCCTACAGCTTGTCTGTCTTAAAAGCATGTTTATGTACAAAAATATTTAAGCATTACGTCTTATTTAGACAAAAAACAGTTACTGGCAAAAACACATATCTGGAGTGAAGCAAAGGATAAACCTTGGTGTTAAAAAAATAACTAATAATTATGATTTTCTTAATGAGGAACAAACATTGTGTTTTAAACATTTATTTGACCAAGATGCAAAATATGTGTGTGTGTGTGTGTGTGTTTGTGAGTGAGTGAGAGAGAGAGAGAGAGAGAGAGAGAGAGAGCAGAAGGGAATGTGATTAAGTCTAGCGTACATTCTCCTGAAGGGCGAAGCACTGTACAGCACTTACTTAATAAAGGCTGGAGGCATGTCTCTCTTCATAATCTGGTCTTCTGTGGTCTGAACAGTTTCCTTCCCCACCTGAACAAACAAGAACAAGGAGTCAGAATGATGAACAAAAACATGACAATGTGAAAATCCAAGTAAGGAAAGTAACACAATTAACTGTTCAGTTGCTTCTTTGTTTTCTCTGCATCAGTAGTGGATTTAACCTTTGTTGTTGACTTACATTCCTCATTCAGCTACATACCGTTCCTATTAGTTTTACTGTCAAAATCAGAGATGCAAGAGTTAAACAGGCTCAAGTTTTTTGAGTCACTGTTTTTTTGATATGCCATGATACTGATACTAAAAATATGATATTAACACAATTCTGATTCATCCCTGCGATCAGGGTTCTTTTTAGATTAAACACTCTCATGTGGAATACCTCATACAGACTGTCACCACTTGTTAATGGAGTTGTTTGGAGTGGCCACACATAATAAAGCCTTGTATGTGCAGGATGGACTGAGAGGAGCTCCACTGCTGCAGTCTGGAAAGCTGCCAATAGCCATAAGCCATGAACTGATCAACAAAACCTACACACAGCCTCATCTGTAGCTACCACACCTATTCAGCACACATGCAAAGGAAGAGCCAAAACTAACTAAAGCATGCGACTTTTATACACAAGTAAATCTATAAATATAATTAAGCATTATACTATTTACTTAATTAATTAGCATTACTTATTTCATATAAAAACAGAGGACAAATAAAATAACCTGTTCTGCTCTAATACGGAATGATTTTTGTTATCTAAGGACACATGGCCTTCCACCCATCTGTTCTTTTTCCACATACCAAATTACATTTAATGCTTAACTGCTTTGCAAATTCCAGACCAAGCAAGACGTCGTCATACTGTATAACATCATATCACAGAGTGGAAGAGGAACAAGATCACACACAGTACATGCAGCAGTGTATAACAGAAGCTGATGATCTAAAAAGAGATATTGATTGTGTTTACACATGGCGCCTCTGTGCCCATGAGATTTAGTTCCTCAAAGGCCACAACTGATTATAAATAAGCATCTAAATCCATTTTGTGAACAGAGGTAAAAGGTTTGGCCTTTTCCTATGAGAAATGCTATACACGCAGCCACACACACGTCTTACAAATAAAAGCTGTCAATTTTTGACTTATGACTGTGTGAATTTTTTTGCGGGTGATTCTGAGGACAGTTGGCCATTTCCAGTCTGCACGAAGAGTTCAAACAGCTAAAGACATGTACACACATTCATGATTTATATCACACTTCCAGTAAGAAGTAAATGGACAGAGGCCAAGCCAAATGTCAACAGAGGCTAAACAGAGAGAGAATGCTGCTCAACCTGCTCACTTTAGAGACTACAGTGTCAGCAAAATCCTGATAACATCACTCAACTCGGGTATCTCCAACAGACCAATTCAGATAAAACAACACCAGCTAAAACATCTACAAAAAACAATGTGTTTATGGATGTTTGATATATTTCCTTATTTTCGATCTGGTGTGATGGAAGAACATCCTTCACAGGGGGCCTCCACCTCGCCCATCCCCATGGACACTGGACCCAAAGACCACATTCCAAGCAGATATTCTTAGACCACAGGGGCCTGGGTGTGTGGAGATTGCTTATGAGACAGTTAGTTTAGAGATAACTAGGAAGCTCAGTCACTGTATTTTAGTCTGTTCCAAAACTGAGTGTAGGAACTGCAGTAGTAATCAGACTACAGACACTATGCCGCCACGGAATAATGAACTCAAAGCACTGCACAGCACACACTAAATTATCTCACCTAATTCTAGCAGAGATTTTCAAAGACTTACACAAACAAAACAAGTAGAAACATAGTAATCAGACAGGTGACAGCTCTCCATCTCTTCCTGAGAAGAGATTGATTTCCTTTCGGTAAACATCTGTGAGCCAGTGCTCTCTATAAGGCATTGGGAATGAGAGGAACAGATGTGCTCCCTGAGGTCTCATGTTCAAGACCAGGACTGGCACCCTGACAGCATCAGGACATGTTTTACACATGCTGCGTCCATGTGTGCAATCTGGCAGGTCAGCTGTGTGTAATACATTTACAGTTAGAGACAGCACCACTTCTGGCACTGATGACAGACCTACAAAGATTACTCATGTAAAGGTTTGCATAATTTGGCATAAAAACCTTGATGGCAGATGCTATGGGTACAGTGAGGATGGCCAATACTCAGAAATGATATTAATGTCATATAAAAAAAATTTGTTATACAGTAATTGCAATCATGGACACTGGAGTATTTTTTCCCAAAACAACAACCTGCAACATTATTTACATTAACTAAACTAGTTGTACGTATTTAATGTCATGGAACATCCATAATACAAATTATACTTATCACTTTTCACAATATAGCAGCTATAAGCATCAGCATCTCTTTTTTCTCCCTCTTAAATAAAACAATGTGCAAAGTCTTCTCCACTGTGGAAAAACGTACTGACTAACAAAGTGCTGAATAAAATACTTTAAGAAGCTTCGTCATATCATCATGATCTTTGTTAATCGGAACATTTTTATTCAGTTTATTATTATAAGCTGATTTTGTGGAGTGACCACTATATAAGTCCCTGTGAATGAGTTGTTACTATAGAAACAATAAGATATTAGTACAAGTGTGTTAATATAAACCTGTGCTGTGCCTTACAGCCTGGCATTACCTTCTGACCAATCAGATTTGAGATCAGATACGACACTGTAGTACAAAAAAGCTAAATCAATCTTGATAAATAAAGTCCACATAAAAGTCTGAGTTCATTTATATTTCCTGTGGTTATAATAACATGACCCTTGACAGGGGTACCAGAGTCATGTTAGCAGCCTTGGTTGCAGAAATGACTAAAGATTTTGACACGTACTTGACCTGGGCTCAAAGTGGAAAAGTAGCTAATCAGTACTGACACGTGCATGTGCACTTACACACGAGCGGATCTGGTTTCACTAAATGAATGCAACTTCAATTCGTTGAGCAAACACAGTACAAGCAAGATGCAGCATCAATTCAGTTAGAGTCTCTGCTACTGATAACTGATGCTTCTCTTCCATAATTCCAGAACAACTGTAAAAATATATATATATAAGCAGGTATTTTGTAAGAGTGCTCTACAGTAAGAGGGCTTAGAATACACCTGTTCACTCGAATGCCTTCAGTCATCTTCAGCTTATTTATGACTTTAAAGTGAGAAGGTTTCCACCTCTAGGCATGGCTACATTAAGATCTCTTTAGGTTCTGTGAGTGTGTGCATGAAACATGAATATCTGTCTTGATGTATGTACAGTAAAGTACACATCTGCCTTCAGAGAGCTACAGGAGTCTCTGTGCTTTTGTGAGTATGCAGTAAGACATGTAGGTACTGTACATGTAGGAGCTCTCTTTCAGAGATGGTTTTCATAACAAGTTCCTCTCAAACTGACTTGGCTGTTTAGGCTCGAGCTGCAGAAGCATTTCTAAGTGATTACGCCAACTTGAAGAAACACACTTCCTTTAATGGAAGCCTCCTTACATTACATAATAAAGGTCCATAAAAGGCTGGCCACAAACCTACATGCAAGAACAACTCAAACGCCTTTGTGTCACATTTTAAGCAGTAAAGATCAGTCTGCACGAAGAGTGACAAAAAAGGCCTATAATGGATCACTTTCCATGCATAATTGATGTAAATGCACATGGAGTAGCATTAGTGAGGTGCAGACTCAATAAAAAAGGCTGTTTGATGTGTGCACCTCAGCGCTGTGATAATGGATTCAGACTGAGAGCAATCGAGGTCACCAGCTGCTCCTTCCTCAGTCTGTCTCACTGCTGCCACATATCATTAAGTGTCATTCCACCAGGTTCAGCAAGCGCGGCATAACAACACTTTCCAGAATTGTAAAAAAATGTTTTTGCCTTTGTAGTTGAAATTAGTCTACGTACATACTGTATGCTACATCTACAAACATCATCATTTCCAAAGCAGACCCCAGGTGTTTCCTGCCAGAGCTGGAAATATGGACTGACCAAACTCATCATCAGGTCAGCAGCTTCCACAGAGGTTGTGCTTCCAGTAATATCTAATCTGATTTTGATTGCTTCTTTCTGAGGAAGGGTGTGGTGACATTTATATAATATAACCCCAATAAAATACTTAATTGAAATGTATTCAAATGTGATTATGTTTATGATTATGTGTATTATGCGAATGTTGCAGAGTACACTGTATAACTGAGTGGTAGAAACTAGCTCTCTTTGCCTCTGCCCTATGTTAGATTCTCCTTAAATGAAATTCTATATGCTGTAGACTTGGAAAAAAAGAGTTTTAATCCAGAGCCCATAAGTCGGTATGAAATAACCTTTAATTCCAGTCACAGTTTCTTCCATTTTAAAATGCTTTGAACTAAACCATGCACTGTCCCAGTATAGTTTTAGTTTATGTCACATCCTGGCAAGTTTGTTTATGCTATGAAACATTATACCCTGTGTCTGTTTGATATTTCTGATTACAGTTCTGCCTTTCTGGTTTCTTTGCCCTTGTTATTTTCAATAAACCTACCTGAATCCTTTACCTATTATAATACATAACAGAAAAGTTAAGTTCTGGTATTTAGGAATTGTAAAGAAGATTTTTTTTTTTTTAGAAATAATTTAATTCATTTAGAATTAATATAATTAAAATACATTTAAACAAATAAAAATTAATAAGCACAGAAACAGCTTTATAAGGTACATGATTAATCCATGGACCATATAAAGCAAAATAGGCAAATGGCATAATCAATAAAAAACAACCTAAACAAACAAAGCTCAAGTTCAACAATACTGGCTGTTTTATATATAGAAATCCATTCATTTGATATTATCTAAGCTTTATGTTCTTGGGTTAGTTTCTAATTCAAATTCTAGTCTGCTCAAGAGAACTGGGTTTAAAAACCCATTAAAAGTTAATGCTAAAGCCAAAAGGTTTAAAAAGCTGCATTTATTGCTACTATATTAATTCACTCACCATTGAAACATCTTTCAACATATCTATTTTGCAGCTCTCTTTGCAATCTTATTCGATTATTAGCATAAAGTCGTTGTTAAAACCTTTTATCTCTATATAACAAAGGGGTTGTAAAGTATAACCATTGGTAACCAGGAGTACTACTAAAGAATACTAAAGAAATGAACTGAAAAAGCCAGAAGTACAGAAATTTAGATCAGACTTCAGCTGGATCACAACCACACTAAACAAGAAAACACATCAGAAATCCAGTGCATGAAATCCAGGTAAACAGATATAAGGTTCTAAAATCCAGATGCATTCTGCTGGCATGAAGCACACAAGATCAACAAGATGTCAACTATTTTCAATTTGGTGCAGATTTTCAATTAAGGAATTAAATTTAAACTTAACTGTTGGTATGTTTCGTTAAATTTCCCTGTTT
>JAOTRN010000041.1:16547407-16573151 GCA_028566695.1 Bagroides melapterus | reverse complement strand
TATATATATATATATATATGAAAGTTATTTACTCACTAAAGCAAAACTGAAAGAGTGTTAATGAAATAAAAAAAAATAGTAGTTGGTTTTTTGTAAAAGTGAATTAGTCAATACTCTGCTTTCCTTCTTTTACTCAATAAAAGGTAAAATCCCAAGTTGCATGCTGAAAATGATCCATTCACGTGCTTGTACATGCAAGAAAAGGTTGACGTCAGTTCACCGGACACTACAGAGTAATTTTCTCATGACATTGTTCCTTAATTTCTCCAGAAGCTTTCATGGTTTTCCACCAAAAATTTGTTAAATCTGTGAAAACTATGTTAGGAGTCATTTTTACTAATGCCACTCCATCAGACATTCATTCATTCGATCTGTATCCAAAATTAAGCTCTGCGCTATAATATAATATGTATAAAAAACAAGCAAACAACAAAAAAAAAAAATCTAAACACCAGAATAAAACATCATTTACATGTCATGTGCACAATATGTTAAAAAAAAAAAAAATAGAATGTTTATATTATCATTTATATTTATTTGTAAAGTGAGTGGAGTAATTTTTGCTGAGAAAAGGTTATGTGTATTAGAAATGCACTGTTTAATAATCATATTTTAATCATTCATGCACTGCTACCTCCTTATTCCACATCATCGCAATTTTCCTTATTCTCACTCTTATTTTCTCAGATAGATTTAGGTCTGTAGAAAGTAAAACTTCATTGCTGTCATCCTTATCCTCAGCATCATCCTCACATATTGTCAACCCAAATGTAGGAATAGCATAACAAACTGGGGCTTTATTAAAAATAACAGAACCACAAACACATGGAAATGCGGGACTGAAATATAAAATTACAACCACAAAGCTTGAAACCGTGAAACTGGTAGCCGAAAACAGGAGCCGAAACCGGAAGACAGAAGATGAGGAAAAACACACATAATAACACAGGTATAAATATGGGACGGGATAAAAACAAGTGTGAGGACACAAAACAAACAAAAGCACATGGCAAAAGAAATAAACAACCACTGCCGGGGCGCCCCCTGGTGTTCCGTTGGGGAATTGTCCAAAACCATCATGTCACACTTATAAAATAAAAAATAATAAAACGTATAAATTTACAAATGGTTAATTCAATACTATTAATGCAAAAAAGAAACAACGTGACAAAAAGCTATTTTAAGAGCATTTCTGCATTTTAAGAGGATTTTTGCATTTCCCTCAGTGTAATCAGCACTAGATTCTTTTGAAGGGATGACTGATAAAATTACTTTTTTTGTTGCAGCAAATCAAATTATTCATGAAAATCTTAGATAAAAAATATATCTAAAAATTTGATTAAAAAATAACGATGAAATTAGTAAGAAAGGTAAAACATTAAAATAATTAAGAAAATTACTTAAAATATATGATCTTAAATATATAGAAAAATATGATCATAGGAAATTTACTAAACTAAATAAATATATACAGAAATGAATGAAATTGTGTGTAAATTAACAGAATATACCCATTGTCACGGCTTCCACATTTTCACCCACGTTTTCCCCTAAATGTCATTACATGACCAACTGTTAGGATGCTTGCATGATGAACAGTTAGTTTTCCCACATAACATCAGACTCATAACAAAATCTGTTAAGCAAAACATCTGCAGCTGGCAATATATCAGTCTTGGTCGTAGCAGTTTACAGTAATCCATGATCTTTCCTAGGAAACTATTTCAAATTTGGATTTAAAGCTAAGAAAGCCCTTTAACCCCAGTATCAACTTTCACATGCAGCTGTCTGAGTCTTGAGAATATGTCAGAATGCTGGATTCATTCAGAGTAAAGCACAGTGTCACTCTGGTCCTGATAAATTTATTAAAACAATAATGATAATGACTAAGGACATTTAGATAGTGGAAAACACAAACGAACATGTTGGAACAGGAGTCTGAGTGAGTATTAGGATAACAAAAGGAAACAAGCATACTAACATACTCCAGAAGAAAAGAACAAAACAGAGCAAACACTACAGAGCACAGGGAGTATGGAGATATGCGCTGATACAGTAAAGCACATGACATAATGAATAGGGACATTCAAATTTGCGTCATTTTGCTAAACAACAGCTTGTAGAGATAACAGAGGAGATATAAATAAATAATAAATTAATAGATATTAAGTGTCAATGTTGATATTCAGCATTTATATACAGCGACCAGTGTATTTTTTTTTATTTGGGATACATGTTTGTCTTTATCAAAATAAAGTGCCAGAAGCCTCAGCTGTATTTAGAGGTTTGTATTACCAGCACTAACTGAGGGTGATGAATGTGTATCATCTCTATAGTGTTGATAATAAAAGCAAAGAAATCACACAATTTGAATAAGGTATGTGTGGTGGCACTATTTTTATTGTCCTCTGGTGATATTCCGCCTTTCTTGTATTTCCACATTTGTAAGATTGTTGGATAAAACCTTGCACTCAAAAAAATCAAGACAGATTGGTTTGCTTTTAACCACATAGCTAATTAGCAGTTAGACAGAACATACATTAAGTTAATCTAACGTAGCAGATATGCATGATTAATATGCATTATAATAGTATTATGGTTAACATGCGAATCATGAACATATATCTAAATTACAACAGATTTATGTACAGATCATACTGTACATGCAGTAACTATGATTTAAACACAGACCCTACTGCATAGGGCCTTTCAGTGAATCCACATAATAATAATACATCACCACATCATAATATTGTAACAATTGTACAAAAGATTTTAACTTTCATGGCTACTCTCATGACTCATAATTGGTCAACATGAGATTTTTTTACAGCCCTATTTGCGGATGTTTACCATTTATATGCCATATATAGTATTTCTGGTGTGACGCGTCGTAACAGAGACACAACACTGCGTGTCACTCTGAGAATACCACCTCTACAGTGAAGCATGTTGGTGGTAGTGTTGTGTTAGTGGAATGATATTTATTCATACATCTAAAAAGAAATTGAAGACAGAGGTGGGTCACCTTCCAACACTAGCCAAAGCCAAACTGGAGTGATTCAAAGTAAGAATGTTAGATCCCAGTCAAAAATAACCCTAGCCCAGCCTAGATCTGTAGCAGTCAATGGGAAATACTGAATATTTACTTAAGGCGCTGTACAACAAATGACAAATGATGATTCATTTTATGCCTTAAAATAGTTTCACTGTCCTTGAAATAAAACTATAAAAACAGAGCCCACAGAAATAGTATTAAAATAGATGTTTATTCATAAATATAGTATAGATGCAATATAAAGAGTTAAATATAAACAAGGAAAAAAAAAACAAGCAATGGTGTTTCTCCACTGGATTATGCTACAATTCATTAAATAAAGTCTATATAAGTTATGTATGTTAAAGTCTTTTAATTTAAAATGATGAAAATTTTCCTATGATCTTTGGTGCCATGTGCAGTAGTACTACTTGGACATTAGAATATTAGACAGTAAATAAATTAGATTATAAATTATATAAATATAAATATAAATACGATACATATTATGGATGCGTTCTGAAAATGGTTCACTGACCATACAGTTTTTGTCAAAGGTAAAAAGTGCTTTTTCATTGTTCCTGGAGGCCACAGTTGTTAAAAAAAATAATATAAATACTAATTATTTAGTTAATTCAAAATTTTGTTAATACTAACTGACAACAATGAGAGGAGATTTAGACAGAATGTCCCACTATGAGTTAAAAAGCAGAAAAACTTGTAAAACTTCAAAGCCCCTAAAACAGCTAGTCTTTCTGGGGGTACATGATTCCTTTAGTGTAGTTAAGCAGGTCTGTTTGTTCTGCAATCCACTTGTTGTAGTTAGTGACCTTTGTGTAGACACCTGGTTTATTTTTGGTGGCACATCCTTCACCCCAGCTGATGACCCCAAAGAGAAACATCCGGCCGTTTGCTTCATACAACAGAGGACCTCCTGAGTCTCCCTGTAATGAGTAAAAAGGGAAACAATACAGTAAGAAGAATAGCTTTACAATAGCATTTATTAAACAATAGAATTATAAAATAAAAGGATGTAGTCATATTGACGACATACCTGACAAGCATCCTCTGTCCACCTGGGACTAGCTGCACAGAACTGGTTTTCTGTGACATTGTTTCCATAGTAATCCTTCATCTTGCAAACAGTATTGGAGAGAATCTGTACCTTAGCTTCTTTCATGTCAAGGGAATATTTAAAGGTACCAGGAATGTCAACTTGAACAAAGAAAAAAAAAAACAATTACTTTAGTGCACTTTCATGCGACAGCACATTCTGTAGATTCATTATTCATCAAATTATGTACTCAAGATTCAGTGCACAGAATTCCAGACATTCAAATTATATGTATGACATTCGATCTCAAATAGCACTGAAAGATTTGCATCATTTTAGCACTGGTATGTTGGCCAAGTGTAGCAGCTGTAGACTGAGGCAATTCACACCATGACATCCCAAAGATTACACAGAACAGTCTCAAAAACCACAGTGATGACATGCCTAAATATAATTTCTGAAGATGTGTCATGTCACTAAGAATGCTTTCACTATGTAGAAACATTTAAATGAATATAATTAGAATATGGTTTTGAAACATTTAAAACAACATGACATTAATAGAGCTAGCATTAAATAAATAATCTGATTTACCATTCTTCTCATAACCATAGCCTGCAATGTGGCAGTAAGATCCATAGGGCATCATTTGGTGAACTGGGGGAAGACATGCTATTCTCACTGAGTCAGTCTTGTGTGCGCACTGTCCATCGCTGTCCACGATCTGCAACAGAGCTGAACACACAAACAGCAAAGCATCGTTAGGCAGAATAACAAAACAAAGTGGAATCAGATTAGCACAACTAGCTGCAGACAGATTTTGTTATATAAGTCATAGAAAATAATGGAAATTGTGCTCAGTATGTTAATGTTAATGTGTGTGTGTATGTGTGTGAAATGAATACCTATGTCATTGTTAAAATCCTCGCTGTTAAACTCCTGATGAAGCACAAGTTTGGCTACGTTAAACTTCTGCTCTTTTCTCAGATTAGTTCTGTTAGTGGCATCCTTTCCCAAATAGACAGAATATTTGTCTCTTCCTGTTCTTTTGCTTTTGGAATCAAGAAAGCAATGTGAAATCACTGCATTTCATACCGTAGAACATCAAACAAATATTAGATTTAATCTCTGACGCATGACGTACCCAAGAGGGAAGCAGTGCGCTGCACTGACGACCCAGCAGGGTGAGATGAGAGTGCCCCCACAGATAAACTGGTTATCTTTAAAGATGGAAGCCAACCAAGGCTGAGACTCAATTTTAGCCCTTGATCCACCTATAATCTTAAATCTCTGTTTTTGTTTTCGTTCACCGCAAGTCATTTCTGAAAGTATAAAACATAGCACTATAGTAAGAACACTGAAGCTGTACACTTTAAAATGTACCTTGAGTAACCGAAAAACAAGATAAATTTAAAACTTACCAGTGTCCTGTTTTGGGGTATCTGGGTAGGATAAATTCATATAGAAAAACATAAAAGGGAATTAACAATGAAACCATGTTATATCTATTCTGTATTTGTTCCTTTATGTATATAAATATAAAAAGAACAGTAAAGACACTCACTTGTCTTTGTTCCACACCGTGGAATATGACAGTATTTGGGAAAATTGTGATTGTGTACCTTAACCCAACACCATGGTTTACGTCTGTTATTTGGATTTCTGCAGAAAAGCCACAGACATGTAACAATCACCACCAAGTGCACATCTAGCAACTTCTTATTCAGAACATGACTCACAGATTGATTGTGAGAAGGATTACATTCTTCTAATTCCCACGCACAGTGACCATAAACAATGGTAACAATAGCTTAAATAACAAATTATTTATTTTTTTGTTTTTGCAGTATATGTGTTAAAAGGAGAGTAAATGCACTTTAATTTTAGAAATGATCCTGAGCACTACCTGCAGTAATTGTGTTTTCCAAGTCCTTGGGAAAGAGCTTTTTCCCCTATATGTTGGGTTCGATCCCAGTAGAGACATTTCTCTCCATCAGTTGTTACAGAAACAGTTCCTCTGTATTCATTCCCATTACTACCCTTAGGCAGGCAATGAACATCTGACAAAGAGGATGAGAATTCCATTCATGATGGTGAGCAAACACCTAACTCAAATCTAATTCACTATATATAGAAAAGATTTGGATTTACATTAATGAGTTTTAAAAGTGATAGACTTACCATGTTGTTTACTGTGTTTTACTGAGTCAATGTCATTTGTTAACCATGACATATATTCGAGTTTAGATGACTGAAGGAGGAAGGAAGAAAACCAGACAGAAAATAATAAGTGTCACAAAGTCTGTTCCTTAATTTTGGAAAAAAGAAGAAATAGTTCTGTTTTTTTTCACCCCACCTCAGCAACTTCATGAAGTGAACACGTCATTAATAATGTGATCAGCAACCACATTTTGACCACACACTGTTGTCTGCCTTATATGGTGTCTATAAAACACACATGTGAGAACAGCTGCATCAATGTTGTTTACTGAAAACATTTCAGAAGAATGTTGTACAGACAAAATAAGAACATATTCTACAGATAGTGATACATACATACATACATATATAAATGCATAGATACATACATACATACATACATACACACATACATAGAAAATATATACATTGTGCTTGTATTAATTCAGAATATGCAGCTAATTTAAGGGGGGAAAATCATAAAAAAATATACATTTTCCTTACAAAGTCTTTGTCTTTTTAATTATGTTGAAAATTCCACATGTTCATATTGAGATTGGTATATTTGACATGCATTAGCACTGCAGCGATACACTGTTTCACAATAGATATTCAAGGAATCTACATATTCAGGGAAGTGCTGGTCTTTGCTGTAGGGGAAAATATTTGAATGTGAATACAGAAGCAAGTGCTTACCTTTCAGAAATGAGCTGTGGAGATTTTCTCAGTTGTTCTACGGTGATATTTTTGCTCTTTGACCAGTCAGTGGAAACTAGATGTTACCTTTGATGCCACTGGTTTCTAGATTGTTGGACTCAGACTTTATATGGCACCGAGAGCCTGTGATTGTCTGAGAGGCGGGACTAAAGAAGAGTCATAGATGTTTTTTCAAGAAAGGGATACTCTTAGAATGATAAGTGATGATCCATGAAGTGTGAGTCAAGACACTTCCTACGTTTAATTAGTGTGAGAGAAAATATTCCTAATATATCACATCACTAATTTCACAGCTTTTACCTCCTTTGATACAGTTTTTAAGTAGCCACAACATGATTGTCATTAAACATACCAGACCCACTCCTAAGAATTTAAGAATTTAATCAAGTACTTCACACACACACACACACATACACACACACACACACACAAAATGGGTATGAGATGTGGGGATTTTCAAGACTTAGATATACAGAATTCACCAAATGACATCATTGTGTTCTCACTGGAAATGTGTAGGTGCTTGCATGTATTTCCACATATCATAAAAGTTCCAGGAATTCATTTCTGATTAAGAATACACTTTTGTTTGTTTACATATATGTTATGTTTTCTAATTTACTGTATCTCATTTGTGAAGATGTTTTATCAGCAAACGTCTATCAGAAAATGATTTCTTATCATCTATAGCCGTTGTTAATAGATGAGCTATATTTGACATATATAAAACAATTTCTAATACCCATGCTATGGCATGAGTGTATTCATTTTAGTGACCTAACACATTGTATGTTCAAGGTGAAGCATTCTGTCATCATCCTGTCTGAACAGACTTCCTGTACACTATGAAATATCAGATGCTGTGTGTCCACATGAAGATAAGTGAATAGACAACAAAATACATGGGCAAACAAAATCTAACTGATTTTGTGAATGACAAAAGCTGATGGGGCATCATCATGTGTTAATATCTATTCATTCAAGTATTGAATAAAGCCCATATTTTTTATTTGTGTAATATTTATTCTATAGAACTGACCACACAAAAATGACAACCATTTCTTTCAATCTTTGTAAGAAAAATTCTCTATGTCCAAACAGGAACTTAAGGTAATTAGATAAAATCATAAACAGAGAGCAAAGAGTACTGAGAATTATTGGTATATTAATGTACACATTGTACAATTAATGTAATTTAATACTATGATCATTTCTTTTTGCCAGCAGCAACACCCTCATCAAACTTTATAATTAAGTGGATCATATTAACAGATTAATGCTACATGAATTGATCACTCTCACTTTGTTCCAAGAGAAGTATTTTAATAATAACATGATTTGAGCAAACAGGTAATGTACATAACATTTTTATTGAGTTGAGTATAGCTACAGGAGATAGATAGATAGATAGATAGATAGATAGATAGATAGAAAGATAGAATAATAAAAGAATAAATAAGATATGTGTTAAAAATGTATAGAACTTTTACAAACATACAAAATAAATATACATATAATATACTGTGTGTGTATATATGTGTGTGTGTGTATATATATATATATATATATATATACACATACATATACAAACTGTTCTTCAGTCTGGTGGTGTGGGCCTGGAGGCTCCGGATTCTTCTCCCAGATGGCAAGACTGAAGAAATTGTGTACGGGATGGGTGGCATCACTTACAATGCTTCCTGCTTTGCAGGCAAGGTGAGTGTTATATAGATAGGTCCTGTGGCTCTGGCTCTTCTCAGATTGCAGAGGAAATAGTGGCATTTCTGAGCTTCTTGGCTAGTGTTCAGGTGTTGCTGCTCCAGGAGAGGTCCTTATGTGCACACCGAGAAACTTGGTGTTGTACACCCTCTCCACAGCAGCACTGTTGATAGTCAGAGGAGGGTGTTGAATGTGTGCTCTCTGGAAGTCAATAATAATCTACTTTTGTATTCTCCACATTTAAGAAGAGGTTATTGTCACTGTACTAACACACACTTCATCATGATGGTGTCAGTGCAACAGGCCAGAAGTCATTGAAGACTGATTGATTCGTTGATATTAGGTTTACACCCACACTGGAAACTCTTACAGCAGTTCGAAAAAAAATGTGCCTGGATGAGAAATACAATACATTCATTCTCCCATTATAAGCTGTAATTTCCACCATATTGGATTCCACCGTTTATTTCTAAGTGAAGATATGTGAACTTTATTGGTACACAGCAAACATATAGAAATGTGTTTAAATGATGTACAAAATGCATGAATGACCCAGATTCTGGGACTCTGTAACGCTTAGCCCTGCTGTGGTATTCTTACAACGATGAATGCACACGTCAAACAAACCCGGTACATTATTTATCTAAGACGTTGATCTGATCTGGTATCAGTTTAGCGTCTTAAACAATTGCGCATTAAGACGTTATTTTGTTTAGGTAAACTGGTCCCAAATCAGCTACAAAGGTAACCAGCGGACACATACACTACGCATGCGTATTACACTTGTTTCGATTTCGACTCGAGTGCTAACGTTAGCTAGGTAGCTGATCTGTGGTGTGCTTGTCAACAGTGTGTAGTAGAGTATTCTTTGTTTTCGGATTACCTAATTTGTGAATAATCTTAATTTTAACTTGCTTTTCTTTTACAAAAGGTGTCATGGGAAGCTGAACTCGCCAGCTAGGTCGCTAGTTGTAGTTAGCATCATTGCTAATGTACTGTCTTCGGGGCGTTACATCAAGTTGTTTACGTATAGCTATCTAAGACAGCTAGTTGGTTTTTCAAGTTATCCTTCAAAGGACTTGCCGTATAATGAAAATGAAATGGATATCGTAGTTATTTTCTATGAAACAACACCTTCGGTTCTTAAGTTCTTCAGATTTCCACATTACGTTCGGCTGGTTTCATCAAGCTAGCAACACAGACTGGTAACTCAAGCTTAGCAAGGGTAAGATCATGTTAGCTAACGTTGGATAGCTAGCAATGACGTTAAGCCTAAACACGAAAGGTTAATATGTGGTGATAGTGACATTGTTTCTGGTTACATGCAACAAAATGTAATTGCAATAAACTAGCTGTAGTGTTGAATCTTAAAATCTCTCTATACTAGACATCTGATAATTACAACTATTCCAACTTTTATTTTGTGGCAGAAATGTGCGCGTCCATATAACATTAACATTATTTCTTTGTGCTATGAATAGATGGAGAAACCACCTTTCAAACAGACTCAATTCTGTGGAGCTTGGGCAATGAAAGAGAGATTGGGAACCGGCGGCTTTGGTCATGTCTATCTGTATCAGCATCAGGTGCTTCATTTAGAGCTGATTTATTTGTGTCTTAACTGTTACTTTCCCTTCAACGTTGAACTGCAGTGTAAATAATTTTAGTGGTGTATTGTTGTTTTTTATTTTTTATTTTTTTATTTAATATGATCTCTACTTGCATTGTGCTCTGTGCTCTGTTATATGATACCGATCAGAGCTCTGCATTGATCTTATACTGAGCTCCTCTTAGTTACAAAACAGTCTACCGGGTCTTGTATTTTATGAACAATATCAGACTCAGACATTCTATAAATCATAACATGGTCACATCAGGACATTTATAATCTTATCTAATCTAATGTTTCAGGACAACATTATCCCTAGTACTGATATTAGGTATTAGATCTGTACGTACATAATAACGTTTGTAATCATTTGTGATGTAGTTGTGTTGTACAAAACTGAGCCTTTTGTATTTGTTTGTGTAAGCTGAGATCTGATCAAATAAATGATTCGTGTATTGTATTTTTTTTTTTCCATAGGAAACATCTGAGAAAATTGCTGTGAAACTCTGTCGACTTGAACTCAATGCAAGAAACAAAGACCGATGGAGTCGAGAGATCCAAATAATGAAAAAGTATATATATAGATTAGAACTGTAACTGCTGATTACTAATTTTTCAAAATATATTAAATTTTTGATTTTGTCTTGGTAGGTTGAACCACCTGAACGTGGTGACAGCAAGGGAAGTACCTGAAGAAATGAAACACATTGCCTTGAATGACTTGCCTCTTTTAGCCATGGAGTACTGTTCCAGGGGAGACCTTCGTAAGGTGCCTTAATGCATGATTTTATTTTCTTTCTCTTAGATGCAGTACTTCAGGTTAATATAGTCACCCTTGGAAAAGGTTTCTCTTCTTTTCTGTCGTTAAATCTTCTCCTTTTTTTGTAGTTATTAAGCAAACCTGAGAATTGCTGTGGACTAAAAGAAAGCGAGGTGCTATGCTTACTCAATGATGTCGGTAAAGTATCATCTTTGAGACGACACCTTCCATGTTTTGCAGAATTTTCATAGTTTATTATTTACATTTGTGTAAAACGCTGAAGTCATTTTTGATATTAACAGGTTCAGGAATTCAGTATCTTCATGCAAACAAAATCATTCACAGAGATCTAAAACCTGAGAATATTGTACTTCAGGAAATCAACGGAAAGGTATCGCTTTGTTTGTTTGTATAAATGAGCATATGTAAAATTCAAATTTTATTTGACACATACACAATCATATTGTAGACAGATAAAAATAGTCAGTAGTAAAGAAAAGCACAGAATAAAGGAATAAAAATAAGGCACAAATGGATACAATATAAAGAAGAAATATATATATCAGAAAATCTAATCTGAAACAGAGTTAGTATGATCGAACATGTAGGCCCTGTGCTAGCTTTCCACTTTTCTCACCTCTAGCGTGGCTCACTTTGGGTATTTTGTGTTTTTTAGCTGGTCCACAAGATAATAGACCTGGGCTATGCAAAAGATCTGGATCAAGGGAGCCTATGCACATCATTTGTGGGCACTCTGCAGTATCTGGTGAGTTCTTTGTACTCTATTATGACTAGAAATATATCTGAAACCTGTTTTTGACCTGAAACAAGCTAAGCATTTATAAATTTGGTATATTGATAAGGACTGGTCTACATGGTTCTGCTGCTGGCTCCAGGATACATTTAGCAGATAGTGACTCACATATGGGCTTTGTGGTCTCACTTAAAAAATATATTTTTAAGTTTGTTAAATTGAATATACCCAATTGTTTCATATGGCTAGCTAATCAGTGACCACAGTAATACATGTGAAATATTTACTTTTGTTTTCTAAGTAAATAGTGAGTAGAGCTAAATGTATTACACCAAGCACTTGTATCAGAACAATTTTATGTTAATTTTTATATTACTGGTTTAACAGTCAAGTCTGGTTTGTTTTAGGCCCCAGAGTTATTTGAGAGCAAACCCTACACAGTCACTGTGGATTACTGGAGTTTCGGCACAATGATTTTTGAGTGTATTTGCGGTTTTCGTCCATTTCTACATAACCTGCAACCTGTGCAATGGTATGTGGCAACTTCAGACCATGACTGTTACATGTTCAAGCGTAATTGTTAAAGCGTGTGAGAATTTAAGATTCTTAAACATTCCGCTTTTCTGTAACATTCACATCACATAACTAGGTTCTGTCTGGGATACTGATGTTTCTCACACTGCCAGGATGTTATGTAAGCAATAAAACAGGACCTTGCTTTTCATCAGCACATCATCACACTGCCGAGGGTATTTCCACATGTTCGGTAGAGTCTTAAACAACAGCTATTTGCCAACAGTTATGCAGTTTTATTAAAGAATGACACACATTCACACAGTCTGAGACGTGTGTGGTGTCAGAGGTAAATGCCCAACTTGATTTTGCATTCACATACAGAAGGAAAGGCAGCAGTAAAATAAGTTGCATTCACTAGGTTGCACGTCAGAGATAAAACATTCCTGTCCCTCAGGTTTCCAAGTCAAACTGTAAAATGTCTCAAATAAAAAATTTGACATTACAGAAATATTTACTAATCTAGAAAATCCTTGTTCTTTGTTGAGTCTTGTTTTCAGCTCATGTTAAAAAAAAAAAAAAAGCACTAATCAATTCAATGTTCAGTAATCACGTCCAATTTAGAGACAATTACACAGATCTACTTGTTTCACAGACCTACCTGAGAAATAAGGTGTTTTACCTCATTTTGAAATTGGTTGTTTAATTTCTTTTAAGGCATTGTAAACAGAATGTACATTGCATCTACATCCTCAGTTTTCTTGACTCAATACTCTACAGCAATGACCCTGGCTTTGTGAGCGAATACTGAAACTAGACAACTTTGGCATGAATATTACATTTTACTACATACTGTGTTAAAATTACAAATCAAACTATTGTCATGCCAATATAAGAGACGTAGATCAGTATTTAGAATATAATATATAATTATTAACATTTATATGCTATTTTAGTCTTTTCAGTGTCACAGATGTTTATGGAAACATTATTAATATGGTAAATTTGGCCGATTTGTCAACTACATACCTGTTAAAATACATCATCATATAGTCAACAAGATGAACTGTAACCACATCCCACTTAGAGACAGTTACAAAACATTACTGAGAAACAGTGTATGTGTGACTAAACATTTAACCACCTTGTTTCTCTGGAAACATACTATACTATTACACTGCATACTACTCAGAATTACATTTAATGTAACTACATGCTCAGTTTTGAACATTACACAGTTAAATCCGCTCTTGTGCAGATTTTAGGTATATATTTTTGTGAATATATCTGCATAATTCTACACCTCTTAAGTCAGCACAGATCTGATGTGCTAAGATTTAGAAATGGTTCAACGTAATTTCTTTAATGTAATTTATGTTATTTATGAAATTACAGTATGATTCAGTATTGTATACACAGATAAAGTGCATGATTGGTGGAAAGTGACTGTCAGTGTCAGCTGATTTATGAATGTTTCATAAAGAGCATTATACTGGAATTCAAATGAAATTATGCATGTTACATTAGATTTTAGTGATACAAAGGCACTATTGATTCAGCCTTAATTTGCTTACCAACTTTTTGACACATGCCCGATTGGTGCAACTGTTGTATTTTAAGTAAGGTGACTCTTTCATTGATTGAAATTAGTGCAAGCTTAGAGTATTAACACTTGTGTCTACAAACACGTGTTTTTGTAGTCACCTTTGTTAACATTATGCTCTAGGACAAGCAAAGTACGTAACAAAGGCCCAAAAGACATCATGGCTATAGAGGATATGAATGGAGAAGTCAGGTTTTCAACTCATCTTCCTTACCCCAATAATCTCAGCAGGTACAAATTTGCCAAACTTCCTGTTTGACATTTATACAAACATCTTGAGATGTAGTCCTTAGAGACAACCTGAGTGATGTTTAATGTTCTCTACTATTAGCACACTGTTGGAGCCTTTGGAGTGTTTGCTACAGTTGATGCTGAAGTGGGATCCAGTTCAGAGGGGAGGAATAATACACCCTGATACTAAACAGCCACAGTGCTTCACACAACTTGATCAAATACTGAACATGAAGGTTGGTTGTTCAGGCTACGTGAAGTGTTGTATGATTCGTGAGTGTTCCCAGTGGGTGCCTCTATTTGACTTGTATATATTTGTTGTAGGTTGTTCACATCTTGAACATGACCACAACCAGGGTCCATTCTTTCCGCCTGAGCCCTGAGGAGACCCTTCACTCCCTGCAGCAGAGCATCGAGAATGTGACGAAGATTGAACAAGGGAATCAAGAGCTTCTTCAAGAGACAGGAGTCATGCTGGACCCGAGAAAGCCTGCAGCACAATGCGTTCTAGATGGAGTCGTAAGAGACTTCTAGGTTTTCTATTTTGTCTTTTTTATTTGTCTTGAATCTATCTTCTGATCGTTGCTTTTTCACCTTTGTGTATCAGAGAGGGTGGGACAGCTACATCGTGTATCTCTTCGATAAGAGCCTAACCAAGTACACTGGACCGTTTACTGCCAGGCCGCTTCCAGAGAGTGTGAACTTTATTGGTGGGTATATCCAGAGATTTCGATTTTTTTCTATTTCACAGTATGTGGAACTAATCATTCTCTTTATTCTCTGAATTGTTTGCTATAGTCTAGTGTCTCTACAAGGTCAGAAATGTGAAATGTTTTCAGCTTTGTTTTTAATGTCTTTGCTTAACAGCATTTCTACAGATGAACTCTTGTTATAAGCCTCTATTTTTTTTCTTAATGTTGACTTTTAATCTATTGTTTTTAGTACGTGAGACAAAGACCCAACTTCCCTTGAGTGCCCTTAAGAAAGTTTGGGGTGAGGCAGTGAGTTACATCTGTGGCCTCAGGGAAGACTACAGTCGCCTTTTCCAGGGCCAAAGAGCTGCCATGTAAGTCCAGTACAGGATTATATTCCATAACTGGATAAATTAAGGTTTATGTTTCCATATCAGGCTCAATAAACTTTTGTCTTATGTTTGTGTGTACTTTTCTATAGGTTGAGTCTTCTTCGATACAACACAAACCTCACTAGATACAAGAATCTGATGTTTTCATGTTCACAGCAGTTAAAAGCTAAACTTGATTTCTTTAAGAGTAGTATCCAGTATGATCTGGAGAAGTACAGTGATCAGATGCAGTATGGAATATGTAAGTCCTGGAATTCATTCTTTTTGATTTCCATTGAAGCCCACATGAATTATTTTACTTATTTATTTTTATATATTTGGATATTTTTACTCTGGTGCAGTGTATTGTCCAGAAAATACAGTAAATAAAGCAAATGATCTAAAAGGTCTTTATTTATTCTGTGTAGCTTCTGAAAAGATGCTAAAGGCATGGCAGGACAATGAAGAGAAGGCAGCTGCATTTGGACAGGTATATTTATAAATTTGTAAACTGAATTCCTAAATCTTTAGCCTTCAGTTTAAATATAATAAAAGTATTTTCTGGAGATGTAGAAGTCCTAATGACAAATGATTGTGCTTTTGTTAAAGGTTGCAGAAATTGGCCATCTAGATGAAGAGATTATGGCCTTACACTCTGAGATTGTGGAGCTTCAGAGAAGTCCTTATGCCCGCCGTCAAGCAGATGTCATGGAGCAGCTGTAAATATTCTTTTGCACTTGTCCAGTTATAAACCTCTCTGTTTTTTTTTGTTCTTAACATTGCATTTGTTACTTTCTAGTGAGGAGAAAGCCATTGAACTCTACAAGCAACTGAAAGCAAAATGCAAAAGTAAGAAGTGTTCTGTAGAACCTTGTATATAATCTGTTTACTTACAAAATTGAAGAGGAGTGCTTATTAAGCTGCTAGATCAATTTTATAGGATAAGTGCTCAAAAACTGTACTAAAATTCTGTAATTTGAGTCCGAATGTTGGTCCACTTTAAAACCAGGAAACTAGGGAGCAATTTTCACAACAGCCGATAGCTTCGGGGTACATCACACACCCTGCTAAATTTAAATATTGGCACCATCTTTTACTACACAGGAGATGACTTATAAGGGAAATAACCTTTAATAAGGTTTACAGATGGTGGGATGTATTCTTTCCTGGTAGTGTTTGAATAGACAAATTTAGTGTCAATCGTCAAAAAAACTTTTTATAGTTCTTGTTAAAGTAGGAATATCTACAAAGCACATTTTCTGGTATGATTTCATGGACACTTGAACTGTTTTATTTTTGTTCTTCACAGTGAATGACTCTCAGCATGGTTACAGTGACAGCTCTGAGATGGTGAAAGTAATTGTTCAGACTGTACAGAATCAAGACAAAGTGTTGAAGGACCTCTACGCACATCTCAGGTAAAGAGTTAAAGCCATCCTTAATATGAAACACAAATAACATGACGTTTATCTTATTGCTTTTGCTCAGGTTTTACATGATTGTTTCTAGAGGTTTCCTGTCAACCAGGTTGTGTTGAATGTCTATCAATGAATCGTTTTGGTGTCTAGACTAAATGACTCAATCCTACAGATGTTCTAACATTCATCCTACAAGCAGCAACAGCTCTACTGAAAAGTAGGCAATTCCCAGTGTTTAAACACTACCTGTGACTCACACGTGTAAGGGGCATACCAGTTCTGCATTCAGTCTTATTATGGATGACTTCCTGTTCTCATGATGTTTTATTTTCTGGTTGTAAGTGATATCTTAGGACACAGTTAGGTCTTAAAAGTTGCCAGGTTTAATCCGCAAACCTGTTCACCTCACTATAAGCATCTTATGATTCCATATCACCTTTTACCTATATACAACCTTCAGTGCCACTTCAAATTGAAGTGGAACGATAAAATCAGGATGGCACTACGGGCAACAGAATATTTATTTATTTATTTATTTTTATTATTATTATTATTATTTTTTTTTTATTTTCTGATCCATATCTAAACACAAAATATTGCAAATACAGTAATGATTTATGTAGACAGAAAATAAATACATTTTTATAGAAAAACATCTTCTAAGAGCAGGCTTGCACCAGGGTTAAAAAAAAAAAATCTCTGGAGGTGGAAGCCCAGCATGTGAACACTGCATTAAGTTCATACAACAGGACACAAAAGTCAACAAACTGTTCAACAAACTTTTCTGGAGTGTTTTGACATTTTGCCTGAAACCATTGCACATGGATGAATATTTTCTATATGACTCACATGATCTTTGATCAGAGAACTAAACCACTGAGATTAAAATGGGCCAACTCTGAGTGCACAAACAAGAATCGCGAACCTTTGAGGGAAACCTTTAAAAGCTTGTGGTTATCCAAACTGATCTGCTGTCCAAAGTACAAACACATTTAACATGAACAGCAGACTAATATGCTGAGAGAGTCAGTGTTCACTCCGATGAGTCTCACTCGTTAGATCACTCACAGTGTTGTAAAAGATCACCAGAGGAGTAGCGACTCAAACATTTACACATTCTAGGAAGAGTTACAGAGATTCTTTCTCAGAAGACTGACAAAACATCTTTAGAATTAATTACATTACATTAGAAGTTTTTATTAGGATGAAAGATTTGACATTGATAGAGAGCATTAATGAGGTTGGGCTCTGATGTTGAAAGCCTGTGTGAAGTTCATCCCAAAGATCTCTGTGCAGGTCGCTTAAGTTCTTCCTATTGTCCCTCAGCAGATGGCATTATGGACATATTTGTGCATACATTGTCATGCTCGAACAGGTTTGAGCTAAAACCTTTAGTTCTGCTGAAAGGAAATCTTAATCTCAGTCTTAATCTTGCAGCAGAAAACTTCATTACAATTGTGTGCATCCAGGTTTGGGGCAACAGTTTGGGGGAAACCCATATGGGTGTGTTGGTCATATAAATGTGTAAGCAACATTTAACTAATGACTATTTGTTCTACTTTTTTGCTAGTAAAATTCTGCAGAGCAAACAGAAGATTATTGAATTGTTCCCGAAGATTGAAAAAACTCTAGAGAACATTAAGGAGGCTGATGGTGTAGTGATGCAGATGCAGATGAAGAGACAGAGGGAGTTCTGGCACTTATTAAAGATTGCTTGTGTGAGTGTTCCACTGATTTGTTCTGAATTGACCCATTGATAGTGTATGCAAACACCTCATCATACTGGCTCTCTGTAATGCTTTATAATGGGGCTGTGTTAAGTAAACAGGGAATGTGTTGATTCTTGCAGGCACAGAACACCACTCGTAGCCACGGTGCAGAGGTATCCCCTTCTCTCTCGCCCTGGCCTCAACAACCTCAACAGTGCTGCTCTCCACAACTGCCCATGTCCCTGCCAGCACCACATGACTCGTAACTCCTCATTTTCAAACATTTTAGTTAACACAGAACCAGCTGTGTGTTTTATTCCATAACTTACTTTAAATCTGTTTTCCAGTGAAACGGTTAACCATCTGCTGGAGGAGAATCAGAAATATTTAAGCCAGCTCACGAGTCTGCTACGGGAAGCAACTGAAGAGAAATCAGAGAGTATAATGGTGAGTTTAAAATCATTAATATTCTTTTTCATCTAGGCTGTATGTTTAAACAGAAATTGTGTTCTAATGTGAACACATGAAAACATTTTGCAGTGATATATTTAATGAAAGACTGGTGGAGATAAAACTGCTACTAGCTATAATGCAAGAAGAACATTGTTGTTATTTAAATTTCTGAATAATAGTTACATAAATGTTTGAAATTATAAGATTAATCTGATCACACTGTGTGAAGGGAAAACGTCTAGTTTACTCTCCAGTAAGATTCAGAGAGAAGTTCTGGGTTGTGTGTTCAAATCCCAGGACCAACAAGCTGCCACTCCTGGGCCCCTGAACAAGGCCTTTAAGCTTGTATAAATGAAATAAGTGTATGTTGCATCAGAAAAGGGCCTGTGCCAAATGTGGAAAATCTAATTGTTTAGGTAAAGGTAGATATTTGAAAATCCAATATTGTCATAATGTCATAAATCATGAAATAAATGAAAACTATAATTAATTAATTAATTAATTAATAATTAATTTAATTATTGTGCTATGAAACTTGACTATTACAATGTGTGAACTAGTGTGATATTATTATTGTTGTTGTTTTTATTATTTATTAAAATTCAATTTAGATTGTTTTTGCTATGTTTATCTCTGAAAACATATTCTCTGATTTAAGTCCATTCTTGTTTTTCTGTTCTATACAGGATCAAGACTGGAGCTGGACTAAATATGAATCCCTGCTTGCAAAATTTCAACATTTATAATTTAATTTATGTTACGCTAATCATCACCTGATTGGATTTCTGTTGGCACTGTTTGGTTTTCATCAGTAGTAGTCATTTGTCAAAATCCTGTTTTATAGTACCGTAGTAACAAAACAACACATATTCTAAAGATGGATTTTTAACTGGCATAATGCCACCTTATACAAGCAAAGCATATACATACACTTTTAAAAAGCTGATCTGAACCCAGGCTTCAGGGCATGTCAGGCAGTCCAGAGGTTTTGCTCTATCACTTAGACAAACACAGAAAAATGTGGACTGTCCTCAGCACCATGAGTAGTGGTTTGAGAACCACTGCTTTAAATACACAAGTATCTATTTATTATAAAGCAACCTAATTTAATCTGTCTGGGCCAATTGTATGTGGATTTGGTGTCTTTCTCTTGCTCAGCATCTGCACTTTAGAGGCTCACTGTGAATGTTGGATTTTTACTGCCGTGCAAAGCGCGCCAGACTGTAAAATTAAGCATGTATAGGAGTGATATTCTTGAAAGACATTATTGAATGGAATAAGTCACAGAATTGAAACAACAAAACTGGCTGAATCTAGCCCTGGAATGTTTATCATATAATTATCCTCCTATCCATCAATTTAGCAGTTGTTCATTACAACAAGCACATAACTGGCAACTTGTGTGGCTGTGGAGCAGGAAAACTGAAGGTGCTGAAGTTTTTATTTTATTTTATTTTTATTTTTTTGGTGAGTGAAAGAAGTGTCATAGTGTCATCAGTGCAATGCCTGTAGGAAGGCCTGTTCAGTGTCAGTTTGGGGATTATAAGAACTTCACTATATAAATCTTGGTTCTTTATTGATTCTGAGAATGTAGGATCTTCTTTTTGATAATCAGCTCTGCACATAAGGTTGACAGTTCAACAATTCATTATGTTATTTCATCAGATCATGTTTGACACATTCTGATAAGTTGTTAAATTTTCTTAACTGAAATGTTCTTGTTCACTTGTTTATTGTACATTACAAATAAAAGTAACAGAAATGTTATTAGTGTCTTTTTTTTTTTAGTGCCTTGTTTTGACAGGTTTTGTGTTTGACAGCATTACATTATTAACATTACAATAGTAGATATGATGTTAGGAATAGCTTAGATTCTTAGTAGATTTACAATGATATATAGGTGCTTTAAAAGTCTGTCAAAATGCTAAATAAGGCAATGTTAACACTGTCTTAAACCATAAGTCAATAGTATGCACTCAAATCCTTAAAAAGAAATGTTTAGAGAGGAAGCACATTTCAACAAAATTCTTCACTGTATTCTTAAACTTTTGACTAATAATAATGAAATGCTAAACTTTCTGTTGCCAAATATTATTATTATTATTAAGTACAAATTTTGGAATTCTAAACTATTGTCTGTACAACTAAAAGCGTATTATAAGTAAAACTTGCCTTTTTATGTTGAATGGTTAAAGTTTGTAGACGTCTAACTGTCGCACACACACTACAGTATTACATTTTCCTTCACTGTGCACAAACATTTTTGTTTTGTCAAGTTTAGATTTGAATAACTCCTCCACAGAACCCTGACCTCAACACCTCTGGGAATTGGAAGGCAGACTGCACCCCAGACCTCACCTGACAAAAGGTGTCTGAATCAGCAATCACCACAGCCATGTGCCAAATCTGGTGAAAGGAGACTACATCTGGAATGGGATGTTCAACAACACAAGTCTGTTAAGGAGAATTTACAGGAGAGTTCCCCAACTAATTCAGCAAAAAGGGTATCAACTGGTTAATAACACTGAACATTCAGTACAGCGGTTTGTGTAAAGAATGAGGTTTTTCTTCAGGAAAAAGTGTATCTGATAGGCTCTCTGATAGGGGAGGTGTACATTCAGGGTAAGTCCAAAATCGAGCAAAAGTTTATATTCTACATACTTACTTATACTGAGTATAACTTTTAATTGAATGTGAAATTTTAGAGACATAAGGTCACTCGTGCATAACTCTGAACGGATCATTATTTTACTATTCATGTTGTTATTTTATTTATAAATGTCAAAGGAAAACATTTGTCAGGCTGTTTCTCCCACCTCCATATTTAGCGTATATTGTTCAGTGATTACACAACGGCCAATAGTTCCATGTCGAAAAGGATTTGAAAAGGAAGTATTTTAGAATAAATCACGGCAGTACCAACATGTACATAAAGAAAGAAATACCGACTAATATATCGAGTGGCTCTGATCGTTCACTTACAATAAAAGACGACACAAATAACCGCGGTTTTTCGCGAACGACACAAACTTGTTACACACTTCCCCAAGGTAATATCACATCCGGGTACTGCTCGCTTACTCTTTAAGGAGCACTATGAACGGAGTTGGACAGCCCTTTCTAAAGGACCGGTTTTATCAAAGCCAACTGTTTAAAAGCGGTGGCCATTCTAGATTTCACACTTCCGCCTTCTTTCACAGCTGAGAGCGTGCGGTGTATTCTCTACTGTAAGGTAGATCAGTTGATTTATTGTTAACAAGATATTTCTTTATTTCATATAAACGCATTTATTATAACATACGGCAACATTTGACGTTTTTTAACTTGCGTCACGACATTTTTCCATTTCCTTTTTTTAATTGAGCACTGAAAGTCTTTTGTAACGCTATATTTCTGCAGATCCAGACCGTGACTATGGCCGCGACCGAGAAATGCGTTGTAAAAGGTAAAAAAAAAAAAAAAAAGAATTATATATATATAATATATATTTGTTTTTTTGTTTTTTTTCCCAGCTGTTTCTGTCAGCTGAACCGTGCATAACAGCAATAAGAGCGATCGTGCAAAATAACTATATGGCATTTAAGCAAATCTGTCAACTTTTTTATGTTTAAGATCTGAAACGTGTATAAGTAAATGCAGCATTTTAATGATGACTTAGCAAAAATAGACCCAGGCGGAGTTAGGATCCAAAATCAGTTATGATGATTGCTCAGTCACCAGTGATATTTTACGCTGCACCATGATGAGAATATGAAGGATGTTATTTAATAAACATAGTTGTGGCAATGGAACATAGAACTTAGTCCTAGGTTGGGTAAAGAGCCAGCAGAACAGCTCCAATGCCTTAACATAGACACTAAGACTCTAAGTATCTGGAACTGTGCTGGAGATATGGAAACGTTTTAGGACATATTACATCAATATTTTTTGGATTATGTTGAAGATCTAACATGACAATTCCATAGACATTCACTTGGAATATGTCTATTGACATATAACTGTAAAGGCCATAGCTGATTTTTGAAGGTTTTTTAATGTTCCCTTCAATAAGAGAAGTGAATACAAACAATCCTAGCAATGCCTCATACAGTTTAAGAAAGCCACCAGTTTTTCCTTTGACTTGAATTTGTATGTCTTTAGATTTATTTAATCTTAGGTTGTTCATTTGGCATCTGATGTATTTTCCAGGCAGCTGTGCTCCTGGGGCTGTACCCAAAGGAAAGATCCGAATCTATAGTATGAGATTCTGCCCATATGCTGAGAGAACCAGACTGGTGCTTCATGCCAAAGGAATAGAGTAAGTTCAGATGTTGGCATAAGTATGAGTGTGTGTAGAAGTTTGATAATCTTATAATCTTAAAATTACTCCCATAATCACACTGTAGGTATGAAACTATCAACATCCATTTGAAAGAGAAACCCGAATGGTACCTGGAGAAGAACCCTTTTGGCACAGTGCCTGCACTGGAGACACCCTGTGGTCAGGTGGTCTATGAATCAGCGATTACATGTGAATACCTGGATGAGATATACCCTGAGAAAAAACTGTTTCCCTCTGACCCCTTTGCAAAAGCCCAGCAAAAGATGTTGCTTGAGGAATACTCAAAGGTATTTCCTTTCTGCTCACATTGTCACAAAAGTGGTGAACAGTATATACTGAAGAGAAAAATTCTAGTTGAAAAGCATGTTACTACCTGTTTTGTTCTATAAGTTCTATTGGTTTTAATGGTCCTTAGAGATACAACAATCATAACATATTTTTTTTTTACTTTCAGATCATTCCTCTGTTCTATAAAATTCCCATGAGCAAAAACAAAGGTGAGGATGTGTCCGCACTAGAAGCAGAGTTGAAGGAAAAGCTCTTTAAACTGAACAAGGTATAGTGCAATTTAAATTGTAAAATATTACATCCTGTTTGAGTCGAATTAGTTTTAATCCATGAGAGTAATGTAAGCTTTAAACAATGTACATTGACTGTACGGATATTTGGATATGATTTATGTCTCACCATTGCATATGTAGCTGCATTTATTGTATCTATATTTTATACCTTGGCAGGTTCTTGTTAACAAGAAAACCAAATTCTTTGGAAGTGATTCAGTCACTATGATTGATTACCTGATCTGGCCATGGTTTGAGAGGGTGGATGCCTGGCAGCTCAAAAAGTATGACTTTTAATTTCTATATTTCAATAAGATATAAACAGCACAATAAACAGAAAAAACAAGCAATATGTGTATTTAACCAAAGCAGATTCTTGTTTTCACTTGATGGGAATTCTAATGCTCGTTTTTTATTTAACAATGCATAATAATGTACTTATTAGCAATGTATGATATAATTTGGAGAGTGAATATGTTTATATCTTAAGAAAGCTGTGCAATTGAACACACTCTTATTCTTTCTTAGCTGTCTGGATGCCACTCCAGAGCTGAACAACTGGATTTTGCAGATGAAGGAGGATCCAGCAGTGAAGGCTCTCATGTTCAGTTCAGATTCCCACAAAAGCTTTTTTACCTCATATATGAATGGAAATCCCAATTATGACTATGGCTTATAAAGTGTCTATACTGAAATAAATCAACCTCTAAAATAAATACTGTACTCAATGTTATTCAGCACAGATATTTGTACAAGTATAATGCTTTGTCACTTACTCTGTCAAAAAAATTGCATTAAAGTACCTTTGATTAATTACGGCACATTTGATTTTGTATATTTTATCTCTGCCTTTAATTTTGCTTGGCAAAGTTACCTATAACACCCTCATTTGGGGTCTGGATATGGAATCTCAGGATTCATTCTTTCATTAGTCTTCTGGATATATCCTGGTCAGGGACTCTGAGCTGTATTATTTGTAATTTATTCCATTCCGAGATCTGTGGATACATGTACGGAATACACCATGAGTGGGACACCATGAGTGGGACACTATGTACACATTCATACATGTAGTCAGTCACTTATGGGCAATTTAGGGTAGCCAGTCCACCTCCTAGCATAAACCTGAACAGGGACAGAAACCCCACACAGAAAGGAAGCTGCCAGCTCTGGAGCAGTGAGCAAGCAACCTGCTGTGTCACTCTGCCATTGGTTGTATCAACATGTTTTGTGAAAATGTCAAATGTTATAGTGCTATACAAATATATAAGGTTGGTTGCTCACTGGGTGTGTCAGAGCTAAATCTCTGTAAACCTTCTTTTTATCTGTGTAGCTGAAGGAATGTTCTTACACACCCAATGCATGAAAGGGCAGTTAGAAACAGACAAATATATTTTTACACGTTTCCCATGTACTCCTATTTTAAAAAAAAATAGATCCTTAAATATAAAAAATTTATGCTCAATATATAAAAGTAATTCTACAACAAAATATTTACATAGGCAATTTTACAGCTATAGTCTGGAAGTCTCCAGGGCTGATGAGTGAACTGTTGAGTCCCAAATTTCCACTGGTTCATTTAGTCATTTTAGGACACAGTTGTTGAATAAGTCCACCATTACGGATATAGGGATATACTCACCGACCTACCTACAGCACTGACTACTTACTAATTATCTACTGACTTTGCAGGGCTCTGGTTTTCTGTCAACTAATGTGAAATGTGTATAATGTAACGTTTTCATGATGACCTAGCAGAATAGACCTAGGTGGAGTTAGGAACTAAAATCAGTGCTGATAAGTGTGTGCTAAGTCACCAGTGCTAAGTCACCAATGATGCAAATATAAAGCAAGGTATCTACAGTGCTCAGCGTAAATGAGTACACCACCTATATTTAACATTTTAAACAATATCTCAATGAACACAAAAACAATTTTCAAAAAATAATGACATGAAAGTAAGGTTAATAATATAACTTAGACAACAAAATTTTCAGTTTTACTCAAATTAGGGTGATGAGTAAAAT
>JAOTRN010000041.1:16538154-16547307 GCA_028566695.1 Bagroides melapterus | reverse complement strand
AAGAAGCCTCTCCTTAAGCCTGCCTAGAGTTTGCCATGGCCCATGCTGACAAAGATGAAGACTACTGAGACTATATATTCTGGAGTGATGAGACCAAGATAAATGTTTTAGGAACTGATGACTTCAAAACTGTATGGAGTCACAATGGTGAGGAATGCAAAGAAAAAATCATGGTGACTACAGTGAAACATGGTGGTGGCAGTGTCTTTATGTGGGGCTGCATGAGTGCTGTTGGTGTCGGGGAGCTGCGTTTCATTGATGGCATCATGAATTCACAGATGTAATGCTCTATACTGAAAGAGAAGATGCTACCATCACTGTGTCCTTGGTCGTCATGCACTTTTTCAACATGACAATGATCCTAAACACACATCTAAGGCCACTGTTGGATTTCTGAAGAACAACAGGGTGAAAGTGATTCAGTGGCCTAGTATGTCTCCTGATCTAAATCCTTGACCTGAATTGCTTGTTTATTGTAGTTTGGTTTCTGTTTGAATTAAAGAGAAAAATATTACTTTTATCATTCTAATCTTTTTTTGACTTATCATTAAAATCTTACCCCCATAATCTCACTGTTCTAACACACCCTATGCACAAAAAACAGAAAAAATACTATGTACTGTAAAAAATTGTTTTAATATTATTAGATGTTCACTTATGTAAGCATTTATAATACAAACCATTAACCTTAGCACATAATAGCTGCCTAAATGGAATCACAAGTGCTTTTTCTAATCAATCTTTCAAAAGTACAAAAGCAATTTCAGTGCTGAAAAATATTTACATAGACAACTATGCAGTTATAGACAAAGTCTCCAGGGCTAATGAGTGAGCTATTGAGTCCCATATTTCCATTGGTTCAATAAGTAATTCTAGGAGATGGTTGTTGAATTAAGCCCACCGTTTGAGAAATGCTGTGTGTACTCTTGAATAAGCACTGGCAGATTTCTGAGCATCTCCTCAAAATTTTCTACCATCTTGGCATATACCTGCCTCTGTAACACCAGAGGCCTGAAAAGGTTTACTGGTACTGCAGCCTGAAATATTGCTGGAACTCCAATTTCAAGAGGAACACGTGGGTTCCCTATAATAATATGACTTAGTCTCTTTTCCTGCAAGCTTTTCTGTATAAAAACCAACAAGTCCCGGAATCTCTGGTCCAGATTCTGTGGTTTCCATGCTGAAGGAGATTTACTCAATAGTAGATGCAAGAATGCAGTCTTCAGATGGTAATTTGTAAGGCCACTTCTGCCTCTTAGGCCTGACTGTTTTTTGTGCAGGAAAGAAACAAGCTGTAGGCATCGGAGGTGACAAGATTTTACTGGAAGTTTCTTGGCCATGTGTTTGAGTAGGTTTCTTTCATAAACAGTGAATGAGAGTTGCCAGTAGATATCTGTGGTGTTATTACTGTCTGAAGGAAAATGAGAGATGAAGTACGCATGTGAGTCTTCAAGCTGGATGGCAGGTATAATGTTTAGAACAATAACCTTTCCTGACCTGAACCTGACCTTCAAGGCACCAGGGAAATCCAGGTTGCGGAAAGTGAGCTCAAATTCATATTTGTGAGAGATCCGCCCCCATGCTCTGGTCACTGAGATCTGGAACCATTTCATAACTTGATCTTTAGACAGATAAGCAGTGTTTCTTGAGCAGAGTAGTTCTTCTAATTCATGGTCATCAGCTTTGCTATGGTGGCTTCTGTTGTGAAGTAGGCATAGCATATCCTCATCATCTGTGGTTTTGCCAGAGATGCAGTCTGTGCAATTCTCACTAAGCTTCAATAACTTAATCCTCCCGCTTTCTTGTAGGTCCAGTGGGAGGTCTGAGGATATATCACACCATAGCTCAAACTGAAAATGATAAGGTTCTGGGGTTGCAAATGGCACAATAAGGTCACACATGACAGGCTTACACACTCTCCAGGATTCAAACATGCTGCCCACTCCAATAAAGTCCTCGAGCTCCATGTCAAGATCACGGTCACAAATGCTCCTCAAAGATTCCAGAAGGTCATCTGCAAAGCCTTCAACAAACTCCTGCACTCTGCCACTTTCATGGACAAAGGGCTGGAAGCTGGTCTCACAGAGGTGGCTTAGTGCACCTTTATCTAAAATCAGATCCTTAGGATTGACAGAACCACTGCTGGTGTACCCTTCTTCATCTTCACCGTGATCATGTGTTTCACAAGAGTTCAGATCCTGCCTACAAACCTCAATAGTGAAGAAAATGACAAGTGAAAGTGTACTCCAGAAATACCAGCCATAGAAATCAAGGCTAGAGTTTGTGGCTTCTTGATCTGCCTTTGAGATATCTTGTTCAAAACGTTCTTGTTCAGCTAGCAGCCTCTCTTCATGCTCCTTCATTCGGGCCAAAACATAATCTTCCTCTTCCGGGCTGGTAGTGTTCTCCTTAGGGAATAGAAGTGGATGGTTGAGAATGGCAGCTGCCACAATCATGCAAACACGTCCAATAGACCCCTGCATCCCTGCGTGTCTGGGGAAAAGTGACAATGTTATAGCTTAATATATAAAAAATAAAACACAAATACTTATTACAAGATTATAAAATACTGTAGTCCAAATATGCTTTTTTTTTAAATTAGCTATTTAAACAGCATCACAATTATTTATTTTTTTTCCTATTGCCCACTCTACTAAATATAGAGTGCTGCAAAAATATGTGATGCACTGTGCTATCTACAATTGCACTGCATGGAAGGAAGTCAGATAGCCCTGCTGAACATTCTGTGACATCAAGCCAGCTAAATTAATATTCACTGATAACATTGTTTCTACCTTCCACATCTTAAACTGTTTGGCATCACAAAAGCCTTAACTTTTTAACTTAATTTCCCCAAAGTAATGGGAAATACTTTTTTACTGACTGAAAATTATGATCAGCAAAGGATAAACAATCTAAACTTCTGAGAAAGTTAGCAGCAAATGAAAGGAAGGAAACAAACAGGAAACAGTATAATCTGCAGAGATCAATCCTTAAGAGACATTTGCACAATAAAATGCATTACTTAAACTCAGTTGTTCAAAACTCACACAAACAAAAACCAAAACAAACACAGAATAATAATCTGTGAAGAGTTAAGAGAACACTCAGTGATTCTGGCAGAGCTAATAAACACTTCATACAGTGAATACACTTCAGCTCCATTCATTTAGTAGCTGTTAACTGATGTTGCAATGATGGCTTCAGAATCAGAATCAGAATCAGAAAAAGGTTTATTGCCAGGTGCAGCAAAGGGATCAACAAAGAGCACTTTACAATACTAGGAATTTGTCTTGGGGTCAGGTGCAAACATATACAAGTGACAGTAAAAGTGACTGTCCAATAATATATTGGACCTACATACAGATAGGACATATATAGATACGATAATATTCAGGATAATATTATAAAGTTACATTTGACAACAAATCGACAAACAAACTAGAGGTTTTGAACAAGGCTGCCTGTATACACAAGTCAGTAGACTGCTACTTTTAGTAAACAGGAATGTAATTATTAAACCACAAAATTGATCTATGTGTACTATTTTGTAAACAATCTGTATGCAGACTTATCTTGCAACTTGCCTAGGCCCTGGAGAAAATATTTAAAACAACCCCATTTTTATTTGGAAACCGATTTAATGCCTAAAATGAACTTATTTGAATATTCAATAATAATTTTCTATTTTGCGTGCACCTGAATTATGCTCCGTCTTAACATGCACAAACAATAGCATTCCAGAGACCATCTTCACATTAGAAAATGTTTGTAATCACCCATGTTGTACTGGCTGCGGAAGGTGGCACAGTAAAAAAATGCAGCAAATTGTTTTAGGGGACATATAAACTTGATAATATAAGATAAGATCTGAAAACCTTTGTATATTTGTCTTCTTTCCAAAAGACATATTTCAATATTTCTATTCTGCAGTGTACTAGTAAACCCTCCTGACCCAGGCTTTGGATGACTTCCAGGTTTGTCCTGTGTCAGAAGGGCAGTCTGGATGCATAAAAGGAAGATATGAAAGAATTTTCATGACCCTTGTGGCTCTCCATATTGCAGACGTAAATGCTGGACATGTGTCATGGAACTTCAAATTAAACAACACAGAATATTTGTTCAAGTTGTCAAGGAGCCTCACTGAGTCATAATAATAAGAGAACTGCGTTGTGTGAATAAAAACTCAACCCAAGAGCCACAAAATAAGTGGAAGATACTCAGTAAACGCTGTCTGGGCTAGTAAATGTCAGCCTTTATTTATAAATACACCTACTGAAACATACATGTGGCTAACGCCTTTTTCCTTTATGAAAGATACAAAATTAAAGCTTACAATCAGCCAACTAAACTTTAAATACATTCTAGATAGTGAGTGATGTTTAACAGAAATAGACAAAAACTATGTTAAACATATATAAGGAAAATGTATTTAAAATTGTATTTTTACAATGACGTAAGTGACTCAAAGTAACGGGTCTCACCAACTTCCCCATTTTTAGTTCCTGTGACTAAGCTGCATTAGTGTGTAATATTTAAACATAGCGACTTATTAGCTACATCAAATCCTGCTTTGCTAGACAAATCCAACAAACAAACCTTTTAGCGTTTTACTCCAAGAGTTTGATCTCCGTGTAGACCATCGTCTCGGGATAAGACTACAAAAGAGCTGTGAAGTAGTAAGTTGTAACTTGACTTGTCTGTTTCCCTCCTTCTCTGTGGGTTGTGGCGGAGAACATTACTGGTCATTTCCTGGAGCACAGCCTACTCCTGATGCCATTTTCGTTATTTTTACCACTTTATGAAAACGGATGTGCTGGAGCCGTATTTAGCCTACACGCCATGTAACTATCATCTCACACTCCGTTCGCTCGCTGTGTATTCTCCACAGAATAACAATATAACTGCGCCAAACTGAAGCTAATCGGCAGGCAGCCAGCGTTGCCAGGTATGCGATTTCCCCGCGAATTTGGTTCCTTTAAATGCTGCTCAGAGTTTGTTTTTCAGCTTAATTTCATTCACACGCTTAAATCTACGCTTAAATACAATTAGCTACTCATACCAAACACCGAGTCTAACTGTTTATCTCTACTCTCAAACCTCTACTGGAATACACGAAAATGCCCAACACTATAAAGCTTTAAGCATGTAGAGGGCCTCCACACAGACACAGACATTGAAGTACTGTGAAAATATTTATTCATTTATTTTATTCACAGGTAGACTTTCTGGTGTGTTATGGATCATTGTCCTGCTGCATAACCAATAAGCTGCATAAACTTGAGGTCACGAACTGATGGCTTGACATTGTCCTTCAGGATTTACGCAGAATTCGCTGAAGTCCAAATTGCAAGGCAGTCCAAGACAATCATGCTGCCACCACCATGTTTGACTGTTGGTACAAGGTTCTTCATATGAAATGCTGTGTTAGTTTTATGCCAGATGTAACAGGACATATCTTACAAAAAGTTACAATTCTATCTCATCAGACTTGACTTTGACTTGACTTGATCAGTCCACAGAATATTTTCTCAAAGGTCTTGGGAATAATCAAGATGTTTTTTGGCAAATGTGAGATGAGCCTTTGAGATATTCCTGGTCACCAGTGGCTTTTGCCTTGGAATTTTGTATAACATTTTTGCTGCCTCTTATTGTTGAATCATGAACACTGACCTTAACTGACTACTACTATTATTATTGCTGTTGTTGTTGTTATTATTATTATTATTATTATTATTATTATTATTATTATTATTATTATTATTACTGTTGTTGTTGTTGTTATTCTTCCGCTCTAATACAACCTCTTGCATATTGTCTTTAAAAGACAGCACAATTTAAATCCAACACTTTTCTCTTATAGTGGGCGTAACACAGAGCTACAGCAAAACAGTACCGAGAACAGACCAATATTTGACAACAGTTTTAACAGAGAAACTCGGAGTATGTGTATGGTGTGGGGGATAGTAAAAAAAAACCTTAAACATGAACAGAGAAATACAATATGAGGGACTATTTGCTAACCAGGGCTCAACACTATGTCACCACCAGAGGACACTCATACTACGTCTAAAGCTCCGGCGACTTCAAAGGTTGTGATTTTTATATTTTATTTATTTTAAAGTAGTGTACTTTCAGCACAAAGTGCGTGTTGTGCACATTTCCTTTTGTATCGACTTAAATGAAATAAAATAAATGATAGTATTAGGCATATTTTATTGTTCTTCGATTGGTATAGAAGTTTCTCTTCAGTAAGGCAATCTACTGTATACTTGCTGATATTAAGAAAAGAAGCATTGTCCTCAATGAAACTGTATTCATTTGAACTTTCTGGATGTGCACATTGCAATTTTTCTCTACTGTTATTTTACGGAATATTTGATGCTGTGTGGTTATGCACCTGTTGGGCGGAGTTGGGGAAGAGCCTAAGCTGGTGCGCTTGCATGTGCTGTCAACATTTACCTGCACAGGGTATAGTTAACGCGATGGACTTTTTTTTCTAAACGGATAGGATATTCGACATGTGGTCTAAACGCGACATTGTTTCAGAAGCGTATTAATTTAGTTTTTTGAAAAGAAGGAATTAATTAAACTGGGTTATTTTATTTTGAGTACTCTGAATACTGCTGAGCTGCACACAAACAGCCTCCACGCGAACTCTCTTACATTGCGTCGTTCTTTTTAGGTCTTTGATTTCTACATTTTTTCCAATGGATCGCTTAAAAGTTGTTTTGCAATATTTCCAGTCCAATTCCGAGTCCATCTCCAATGGTATATGCGTGGTGCTGGCTCTGGTAAGCGTAAAACTGTACACAAGCTTTGATTTTAACTGCCCTTGTCTGCCGCAGTACAATAAAATGTACGCACTCGGTGTGATGTTTGTTCCGCCGATTATTCTCTTCTTACTCGGAATTTTGGTTAATCGGCATACCGGAGTGATGATGGAGGAATGGGCCAGGCCAACAGGCAAGAGGACCAAAAATCCAGCTGTTGTTAAGTAAGCCTTCACTTTGTTAATAAATTACCTCATTCATCTTTAATGTAGGTAATGTTTCTTTTGCAAGTCCGTTTAGGCAATTATATAAAACTTTTTTTTTCAAACAGAGCCCTTCTTCCATACCTGTTTTATTTTTACACAAGCAACTCTCCTATAGGTATTTGTTTTCAGCTATGATGCAGAGGGCCATGTTAGCGCCCATGGTGTGGATCCTTGTATCTTTACTGGATGGGAAGTGTTTCATTTGTGCCTTCAGCATGAGTGTGGACCCAAAACACTTCAGTGGGTTCCCCAATAACACTGGTCTGGATCTGATCAGGATAATGGCTAAGGTGCCCTGCAAGGAAGACATCATCTTCAAAGACAGCACTTTCCGGAAAGCTGTCTCACGCTATGTGCGCTGTTACTCTCAAGTAAGTGGACATTTCATCTAATTTTTAATGCCTAAAAAACTACACAGACCACTACAAAGCATTTTCTTCTCATTATTCTTTACGGTAAAGACTAATGGTTTGTTTACATAGTAACCTATTAAATCTTAAAAGGGTTTTATACAGTGCTTAAAAGGGGTAAACAGTGCTTCTGATTTGATATTGATTTGATTCAATATGATTCATCTATATGATGATGTAACTATTGGTTATTGCTTCTGCTTTCTTTTAGGCAATAGGTTGGTCCATCCTTCTTTGCCTAATTTTTCTGGGTGCTGTGGCTCGAGTCATTAAACCATGCTTCAATCACGCTGTCTTCCTTCAAACACGCTACTGGAGCAATTACTTGGACGTTGAAGCTAAGCTTTTTGATGAGACCTGTGTCCATCATGCCAGAGAGTTTGCCAAAAAATGTGTAGTGCATTTCTTTGAGGATATTGGGGAGGGTGAAGTTCTCAGGATGCCGCTCTCCCCCGACTTCAGCTTTAAGAAAAGTGACAAGGAAGTAGAGGGTTATGAGCAACTCCATGGTGTGACCAGGAAGGATCAGGTGGATCACTTGCTCCAAACATGGTTCCAGTGCAGACCTGAACTAGATGTGACCAAGATGGTGTACAGGCCCACTAAATGTATTACTTGGGAAGACCCATGTGGACAAATACTTTACTCAGATGTGTGAAGTGACAGTAAACTGATATAATATTGAATATATTTGAAGGATCAAATGTAAGAAATGACACTTACAAGACTGAAAAGACGTAAATGTAAGAAAACCAGCTGTATTAGAGTTTAAATTAATTTAGCTCTTAATTGTGTGCTCTTTTGTTGTAAGGGAAATTGATAAATGACAACCAAGTACCTGTAAAAACTTTCTGTTAAATTGAAATAAGTAAAACCATGGGAATTTTATCTTTATATAAAGATATTACATAATGTTATAGATATGTAATTTTCTGCATTTGACAATTTTTTGACAATTGTATGTATTGGAATGTTAGCACCAGACTTTGAAGTCAAGTTAGAAACCTTGCATGCTGAGATTTGAATGTTCCAGGACTGGATTTGTTTAGTTTTGCATGGCTCTCCCACACACACATTACTCAGCAGTAAAATGTATATGAATATAATGCAAATGTAGTATAGATTCATATGTGAGTAAATCTAATAAAGATATTTTAACGTTTACTGATTTTGACATCAGTGGCTTTTTTGTGCAGCGTGCATCAGATGGGCTATTGGTATAGTCATATTCTTGGTCGTTTAAGTGTAGAAATACTCATTCAAATAAAAAAAATCTGAGCCGATATCAAAGGATATAGTTCAGTATTGACAAATACTCACAAAATGTTTAAAGAACTCAATAAGGCGATTTACTCATTAAGCTAAAAACAGTGGCTAAATCAGCACGGCCAAGTCCCAAACCACATGCTACCCTCCTAAATAGCATGTCAAAACTGGAGGCCAGCTGACGTCATGCTCTGACCCAAGTCATTAGGATTGTTTAGTACGAAGCCGAGGTGTTCGCTGCTGCTTGTGGAAAGGCGACTCTTCTAGGCGTAAAGACAACCGGCTCATCTGTTTTGGTAAATAACTCATAGTTTTTGAGAGAAACTTTACTGAGATAATAGTTATGATAATAGATCATAGTTTTTAGGATAAAAAATAAGTTACCGGTTTAAAATAACTACGTATTTGTGTTTCTCCCTTGCCCCCAGTTTCCAAACG
>JAOTRN010000041.1:16497620-16514953 GCA_028566695.1 Bagroides melapterus | reverse complement strand
ACTGCATTTCATTGGCTCTGTACATGTACCTTGCACAATGACAATAAAGTTGAATCTAATCTAATCTAATCTAATATGAATGATATTTTGGTCATTTAAGGGTAAAAGTAGTTGGGATTTGGTGAATATCAGTCAAGTCACTTGAGAAGAAATTCTTTATAAATATCAAATAAATAACATTTTAGTTGGAATTTTTGTCCTTGGCTTATGTACAAATATTATGTGCCCAAAGGCCCAGATTTCATCCAGAATTTTTCAATATTATTTATCTATTAACAATTTCTTGTCAAATACTTTGGTTAACAGTCACCAGAAATTATAAGGCTTTCATGTAAACACATATGGACACAGGAAAGGTTTTGGCTGATTTTAATAAACTAAGTGGGTTCAAATGAATTGAATTAAAATGGGGCACAACCACTGATACACCAGACTCTATAAGGGCTCTTGGTTGGAGAGAGAAAATGACATTCTTTGTTGTTCAGTGACTGTGTGTAATGTGAGTGTTTACAACAGTGAGGCTTGGGCAGTTTGGTTTCAGGTCAAGATGCACAGATGAATACACAGAAAGCAAGTAAAGCCGTGATAAATAATTATATTTCAACATAAATAATACCACTTCTGTTATCACTACAGTTATTGAGATAGAAAAGAAAAACAAACTTAAGTTGTGTTATGGTGTTGTATATAATATTACCATGTCTTCAGAATGTTTGCCGTGTGAATATACAATTCATTTTTTGTTTGCATCTATTTATTGTTCATACAGTACATTCTTCACAGATCTTCATAACGAGAAGCTTACTGTTATTGGTGTGGCAGAAGTAATTATAATCAGTTGGCTGAACACTTACTGTTTTTATATAATGTATTTATCATGATATCTATTGTCTTTTCATTGGAAACCAATCTAAATTTTCACTGTTTGCTCAATACTATTATATCAAGCTATTACAGCAGGGCTTTTTGTGTTATTCTACGTCACATTACGAAAAAAATAAAAACAGACCAGAAGTCTCAGTTTCATCAATGGACCCTATTTGTTCAGAAGAACAATAAGGTCCAGCCTCCCCTTTCAAGTCCAATAGTATCTTCTCTGACTGCTGTCCAGGAAGAAGGTATAAAAACCAGTGGTACCTATCTCCAACCAGCAGATCTCTTCTTATATCTATGAAAACCACTGACATACACAGCGCACACAACCTCAGTAAACAACGTATCAACCGAGAGCACCTCAGTAAACCAGCATGCAGCACATAAACGGCAGAGCAGAGAGTCACCTGAGCAGTCAGGTAGAGTGTGAACTAGAGAGTATGGGGAAACGAGGGTGGGTGAACCAGGCGTATTGTGACACCCCTCCACTGGTAAGGAACTCTATCAGCACTGTCTACAACATTCCTCCCCGTGCTGGTGCATCTAACCCCTACCAGGCAGAGGCCACAATGCTAAATCAACAGCCAGAGAAGAAGAAATCTGGATGCTGCTCTGTATTCCTACGAGGGATTAAAGGTAAATGTGTTTTGACAATCTCTTGTGTATCAGCTTTTACATGCTATATCTCTGAAATGCTATCATTTTTTTTTGGCATTTAAATACTAGAGATGACTGAAGATTAAGATAGAGATGGGTGAATTGTGTTGAATCCTGATCATTTGCTGTGGGAGACAATAGTTTTGATGACAAATGAGCACATACAATTTGGTTGAACAAGAAAATCTAATTCTGATTTGATAGGACTGTGGGGAACAACACTGACAGAGGACACAGCAAAAAATCAAGAGCTTTTCCTCAAAACGACTCTCAGAGAGTTATTTGTCTACATTCTTTTTCTAGTGGACATGTGTTTATGTAAGTATGAAGGTTTTAACTTTTTTCCAAGCAGTTACCATATGTATATTTAGCATAAGTGGTTACAGAGCTGAGAAACCCTCAGAAATTCAGGCTTGCCTCAGGTATTACATATTTCAGATGTTTTAATGGGATTGTTATGATTTGTGTGTGATAAATTTGTACAGTGATGTGTTACGTCTGACTTATGAATAGAGAGGATTTATGCAGTAAGGAATATAAATGTACCAGGGTTCAAGAACGTCACTGGAATCATCAACCTGTCCAGTGACCAATGTTTGTACTAATCCCCTGGTTTATTTTACTACTTTGTCCTATTATCTCCAGTGATCAGCCTCAGCCTAAGTGCCCATTATAAAACATCAACCCCACCCCTGGTTTACACAGACTATTGTCTAGAGGAAACATTAATACTGAAAGCAATACATGCTGGGCTCTGCTGTCTTCTACTGATAAGAGCCCAAACCAAGCCATTTAGTCTTTGTATAGCATAGTTCGGTGTACATTGTTAATGGGAGCTATTTGTGTTTCTGTTCCTCAAACAAATCACCCTCCCCTAATTGAGGTCTTTAGATTTTATGACTTGTCCAGGAGAGCGATTGCTGATTGAAATGCTCATCTTTGATCAACCTTACGTGTGTTTAAAATTTAAACTTTAAATGATTAATACAAATAGTACAATACCAATTAAATTGGTTATTAATAATGTTGCCTTTCAGTGACCTATGGCATGACCAGCTCAACCACCTTCTACTACACTAATTCTATGAATGATTTGTTTGTGAATTCGTTTGAGTCTATTGCCTGCATGGACGATTTTTGGACAGTGAGTAGCTCCTTGTTATCCTATTGTATATACTTATTGTTCGTTTTTTTCTTTTTTCAACAACAACATTAATAATAATAATGCTACTACTATTACTACTACTACTACTACTACTACTACTAATAATAATAATAATAATAATAATTAAGGGTTAAGGGTTAAAAAGAAAATGGGTAATTAACCATTAAGGATTTAGTTGGTTTGAGGACTGTTCAGACCACTGGAGTTCCTCTGCACAAAACTTATCGAACCATAAATATTTTATCTATAAAATACTAAAATACTGTCCAGAAAATTTTGACATGTCAAACTATGTCAGTTTGTGATAAGCAGATTAGATTTGTTTCAATGCTAGCCAAAATGAATGGTGTTTACTGATAAACTTTCAAAGATATAAGATTTCACAACAAATCCATTAAAACCCTTTTTTGTCTTAATGCCATCAGTATGCAGAAGGTCCACTGCTGGATGGCCTTTACTGGACCACATGGTACAATGATGAGCCTCTTGACACCGGCTCACAATCCTTCATTTACTATGAGAACATGCTCCTGGGAGTCCCTCGTATGAGACAGATTAAAGTCAAAAACAATTCATGCATGGTGCCCAAAGACTTCCGTGCTGAAATTGGTAACTGCTTTAATGTGTACAATGAGAAGAAAGAAGATGAAAATATGTTTGGACTTGTCAATGGATCCGCGTGAGTGAAACCTCCTACATGTTGACTATCACATGATTGTACTTGTATGCTTAAGATTAGTCAAATTCATTCTGAAATAAACAACAAAAAAAAACTCTCACAATGTTTACAAGACAACATAAAAAACTATCCTGTAAGCTGCCTGTGAAGTTATGAACTAAGTTGACTGCACTAGTTTTACCTTAGACAGTTACTGCTGAAGCTAGTTGACATTTCATATTGCTCAGAGGTCTCTCAATTATTTTTATTTTTCTTTCCTTCAGCTGGACATACCACACAGAAGCTCAGATGAAAGGGTCAAGTCACTGGGGTTTGTTGGCCACATACAGCGGAGCAGGGTACTATCAGGACCTTGCCTTGACCAAAGACGAAAGTGCTGCTATCATGGCACAACTCAAAGAAAACCTGTGGCTAGACCATGGAACCAGGGTGGTTTTCATTGATTTTACCACATACAATGCCAACATCAATCTCTTCTGTGTTGTAAGGTACTAAATATTAAAGAGGAATATGTATAGGTTAATGCATTATGCAATCATTCACCAAGATTGTCTTGATGATGTGATAAAATATTCTTAGGTTGGTGGTTGAATTCCCTGCCACTGGTGGAGCAATTCCTTCATATCAGATACGGACAGTTAAGCTGATTCGCTACGTTACCTCATGGGATAACTTCATCATCGGCTGTGAGATAGTCTTTTGTGTGTTCATCCTTTACTACATTGTAGAGGAGATACTGGAGGTCCGAATACACAAGTGCTCATACTTTACCAATGTCTGGAACATTCTAGATGTGGTAGTGTTGCTGGTAAGCTTAAGATTTTTCATGACAAGTTATATAGGTTTCGCTAATAAGCTAAAAAAGGCTAGCAGAATGTTTTATGTTGTTTTTCTGTCCACAGCTTGCTGTTGTTGCAATAATCTTCAATGTTTTCCGGACTATCAAAGTAAACAACCTACTTGGAACCTTACTAAAAGACCCTAGTTCCTATGCAGATTTTGAATTTCTGGCATTTTGGCAAACACAGTACAACAACATGAATGCTGTAAACTTGTTTTTTGCTTGGATCAAGGTAAATACCTTATTACATTTTTAAATTTTATCAATATCTAATGCAAAATGGAGAAGACTAATTGCAATCCTGTGGTGCTCTTCATCCCTTTAGATATTTAAATACATCAGTTTCAATAAAACAATGACACAACTGTCCTCCACATTGGCGCGCTGTGCTACAGACATCCTGGGGTTTGCCGTTATGTTCTTCATTGTGTTTTTCGCCTATGCCCAGCTGGGCTATCTTCTGTTTGGTACTCAAGTTGAATCATTCAGCACATTTCAAAAATGCATGTAAGTTCTTCTGTTGTTTTCCACAGTTCATACAGTCATAGATGATACAGATTTATTACACTTCAGAAATTGCATAGTACATACTTTTCCAATGGTCTGCTGCAGTTTCACCCAGTTTCGTATCATCCTTGGAGACTTTGACTACGATGCCATCGACACAGCAAACAGAATCCTGGGGCCGATATATTTTTTCACTTACGTGTTCTTTGTTTTCTTTGTGTTACTGGTAAGTCATCCAAGTTTGAACACAAATATATCAATTTAAGCAAATCACAAGCATGACTTTCTCCCAACTAACCTGGATTTTGTCCATTAAACAGAACATGTTCCTGGCCATCATTAATGACACATACTCCGAGGTCAAGGAGGAGATTGCCTCCCACAGTGATGACCTCCATATTACAGATCTTTTCAAACAGGTGAGGAAAGCACAAATAAATAAATATTTAAAACACTTGATTATTGAAAAACTCAAGCTCATTATGTGTATACTGTATGAGTGATTCCACACTCTTAATTTCAGACCGTGATGAAACTGAAATTCAAAAAAGACAGGATCTCAGATGTTCAGAGGGCCTTAGATGGATCAACAGACTTGGAGTTTAGAGATTTCAGAGAAACACTGAAAGAGTATGTCACATTTTTTTTATTAATCAATTTTATTAATCAATTATCAACAGGCAAGGTATGAAATAACCCACAAATTAATTCTATTTTTTTTATCCACTCAGAATGGGTCACGATGATAATGACATCTCAGAAGCTTTCACCAAATATGACAAGGATGGAAATCAGATTCTAGACCGTGCAGAACAAGAAAAAATGAAACGAGAGCTGGAAGAGAAAAGGGTTTGAAACTTGTTAATGTTTCCTCTTACATGTGCTTTACCATTACAATGCGTGAAAGATATATATATATATATGTATATATATATATATTGTTTTTATTTATTTATTTTTTTTTTTTAAATAGAACGCACTCAATGCAGAGCTTCAAAATCTTACACATGGAAATAAAACAGAGGACAACATGACAAGTTTCAGCTCAGTGCACCAGGAACAGTTTCACAGGTAGACTATGTCTAATACATATAGCACCTACTACACCAGCACCATAATGAAAACAAATCTGGGATCACACATATTTGTTGGAGAATAACAATCAACTATCACTTGATAGGAAGAGAATGAAGAATTGCTGTTCTAAATAATAGTCAGTTATCTTAAAAAATGCTATCTGACAGCAAAGCAGACTGTAGCAAAGCCTCATGTCAGGCCCAAAGTAGAAATAATGAAAGTATAAGGTATAAGGTAACTGTACCTAGGGCTGGGCATAATAATGCTATAATATCAACACTGTGATAACTTTTTCCACAGAATACTTCTCTGAGATGTCATGTAATCTTTTTTTAGTCAGGATATCAAAGATATTGTAAATCAAGTCCTTTGCAAAATGCAAAGACTATAACTGGAATATAATATGGAAGAGTATGGAAGTTGTGTGAAAACATGATGGGTCATGAGTCGGGATGTATTTTACTACAAACTTCATATTACTTACAGTTAATGTAAGTGATTACATATGAGCTTAACTGTAGTGACTCAAAGAAACCCACATTTTAAAGCTTACTAGATTTTAAAGAAAACTGACACGGAGATCATTACAGTTATTAACACACTTTATAGTACAAAATGAAAATGTAATCCTTTTTCGCCCAATAAGAATAAATTTATGTGAAGCATTGGTTAGAATTCTGTTCATAATTTTTAGATTACATTTTTAAAATAAATACAAAAAACATTTAAAATGTTTTGAACTATAAAGTAATTTGTCATTTTTTTTTAAAAGTGTAACTACTGCATTGCTGCCAACCCTCCTCTATTTTATATATATTTATTACATAAATATGCACAACTAGAGATACCTGAGTGTATTGTGGAAATGCCTGAGAATCATCAATGATTATTTTGTTACATCACCCTCTGCATTGTTCTCAGCCTGGATTCCATCATTGTGTTCTTTCCGTTGTATGGTCATGAAATACAAACTGATGCTGCACCTGTTCTAAAGGCCATTACTGCTCTTATTTAGGTTGGTTAAACAAGTGGCTGAATTGGAAGGTGCTTTAGCCATCACAATATCCAAGATTGACATGGTCATGGAAAAATTGGGATTGCAGAACACTGAAAGAGCAAACAAATGAAAACAATGGACAAACACCTGGCAACCAGAAATGAGGTGAGGATCAGGTTTAACCTCACTGTACACTTTTCTACATGAAACGTTATTCCATGCACGCAAGGTTTTAACGTTATAATATAACGCTACCCATTATCCCAAATGACCTTGTTATAGTTTTGCTTGTTTTTTGTTCTGATTACAGCAAGAGGGTGCACATCTGGAAGATAATGTTATGGTAAAACATGGAACGAGTTCCCATCTTGGTCACTGGCTGCTTGATTTGAGAAATGAAGGAATGAATCATCAGATATTTCCAGCCCACCGTTACAGAGAACATTAACTCTACAGGACACTGAAGCTAACATGACCGAAATGCTTCAATATTAACGGTTATAGGAAACTAGAACTACTACACCTATTAAAGATCTTACTCGCATCCAGGGATATAGACTAGATGGCTATGATAAATAGAATATACAATTGGCATTTTAAAAATTATGCATGTATCAACACTTTTACACAAGCATTTCATCACAGCCACAGGAAGATATCAACCTGTAGAAATCACAGTCCCTTTAGTGTGGACATTACAGACTATGTATTTTTGTCCTGTATATTTGCTGTATTGTGAAACTAGTGTGCTTGCCATACATTTTTCATTATAACTAATTAATGACCGATGTGTAAGAGAGCCTAAAAAATTTTGTACAGCAGCTAAGGTTCTGAACTAGGTGTCTTAAGAGTTTAAATTCCAAGAGAATAAGACATTGATGCTCCCTTGAGCATCAGCTACAAATTTGGATAAAAGTATTTGCCCCATGAATTAAGATAAAGGCCCAAAATGATGAGAGATTAAAGGTGTAAATACCACATTAAGTCAGATTCTGCACCCTGGCTTCACCGTTTTACTAGAATGTGAAAACAGACATATTTAATAATCATAATACTGTGTGTAAAGTGTGTAACTTTACTAATGTTAACTATTACCCTTGAAAAAATATGCATATTTAAAAGCTTTTAATGTATGACGTAATTAATTTTAGGCATATTAGAACTTATTTACAATGTGCTGAGCTTGAATTGTGAATGTAAAATTGTGTGATCCTGGAACACTTCATGCTTCAGATGTTACATGCTAGCTGCAAACTGTCAGCAATTAAATAAGTAAATAATATATTTGAATATTAATATATTTTCTAGGTTATATTTTCCTCTAAATGTAAAAACAATGTACATGCTATTTTAGGCCCAAAATAAAACAAAAAAAAACAAAAAACAAACCAAACATTAATGTATTCCTAGTCCAATGGTTCATTTATTGAGACTCATTTAGACTTAAAATTATCAAATGCTAGGCTGCATTCAAACATTTTACCTATTACATTCGGTTCCTGAAGCAACCTCAACAAATGTGATTTGAAACATGCATTTCAAATCTACAAAGTCCCCCTCCCCCCCAAAAAAAATCCCCAAATCTCATTTGTCTGGCTACTAGAGAACATGGCACGCATATTTGTCAAAACTGCAAATGGAGGAAATCTACTGTAGGGTCTAAAATCAACAATACATCTCTCTACAAGGGTCTCAGCTCAGGAAAACTGAAAACTGTGACTGCAAATTAAGGCTTCTTTGTAACACTGAGTGAATTCAGCATGACAGCCACACAAATGTGTCATCAAGAGCAGCACAGTTTCTGCTCTATCCAGAAAAAAAAGACGAGGCGCTGAAAACCCTTTTCCATACCCAGTTATCAAAGGTTATTTACATAGACAGAGTGACCCTTTCTTTAAAATGAACGAGATTTCACTGTCGGTAAAACAGAGTAAAAAGATAACATCATACACGCTGTATCAAACTCTAGAATTTTGAGAGAAATGAGGAGCTAACGTGAATTAAATATACACAACTGCACATAGAAATTCATTTACACTTAAACATTTACAAGACACAGGTCCGATGAACCCCAAAAAGTGCCTTTACTTGCATGTGTTTACTGTATCAGAATGCTTGTTTTGCTTCTTTAGGTACAAAATTTGAAGTCCATTGTGTAACTAACAAGCAAACACGTCAGCTATTTGGAAGGGGAGAAATTAAAGTGTTTAAAATGCATGGTGTTTAGATCATGTACAGCGGTTTGCAATGTACCTGTGGACGTCCTGTAATTGGCAATAAGCAAATACATTGTTGGATACAGATGGAGGGGAAAATGTACAGTTTATTATGTCCGACTCCATTAAAACATTGAAAATAAATTTCACAAATAAATTCAGTTTCCTGCTGAAGGCGTTCTATAATCAAAATTTGCTTCTTGCACTTAAACCCTGATTCAGGTCAGTTCTGCATGATTTCCGGGAAAAAGTCAATGACTTCTATTAGTCTCTTTATTCCCTCTTTACACGAGGAAGAGGGCTCCCACAAATAAATGACTCAGATGTTGGACAGTGACAAACAAATCACTGTGTCTGGTAGCCAGCCATGCCAAAGTTGGCCTGGTTCATCACAGGGCCAGGCTGTGCCTGAGAGGGCTGAGTCCCAAAACCTCCCACCCAGGCAGGAGATTGTGATTGTCTGCAAGAAGAAAGCAAGTAAGGAAGTGTTGTTTTCAAATGCAGATGAAGTTTAACCAAATGAGGAAACGGTTGTCATTCTCTGAGGAACAGCTGCCAGCATAGTGTCCTTGTTTTAAAAAATGTTAAATCATCAATTAATCAACAATTTAAAGTGCAAGCAGAGATTTTATGCCTGATGGTGTTTTAATACATTATGCTCTAGCTTCTGTACACGCATGTTGCCACAATCAAAATCACTTACAAGACAATGTGTAGTGATCCAAACTTCTGCATTATCTTTACTCATTTATAATAAGACTCAGAACCCAACCAACTTACTCCACTCCAAAGCCCTGCTGATTCCATGTCTGCCCGTACATTCCATAGGAAGGTACTTGCCATCCGTTTGTCATGTACTGACCATACTGCTGAGGATTTCCATACATCTGATTCCAGTGGCCCCACTGTCCATAATCCACCTGCTGGAAAGAACAAACCTTCAACCTTCAAAACCGCAAAAACTCAAATTAAAGTTAATGAAAGTTAATAATCCCAAGTAAAAATGTTCCAAAAATATTTAGAAAAAAAATAATGCACACTTGTTCTGTTACAGGTTGAACAGTTTTTGCCATATCAGGTGACTCTTTGCCCCAGTAGCACTTAACAATATGGCCTTCAATGGTTGTTCCATTCACTGACACAATAGCATGGGCAGCACTTTCATGGGAAGAGAACCTGTGGACAAAAGAGAGACCCATAATAAGCAAACAAACCTTACAGTGTATATAAGAGGGTTTAAGGTTTGAGACAAAGTGTACAGCATTGCTATGCATCTCAGCTAATGTAGATGTACACCTTTTCTGTCTACAAGCTTTAGGATGCTGAAAATTGTAATTTGAATGTGTCCACAATTATACACCCTACATATCAGTGAGAAAATGTTCTGAAACACCTGAACACAATGATCAGTGGGCCCAAGATGTATTTACTTTTCTCAAAAATATTAGTAGAATGCTGTCTGTTTTGTGAAGCAATCAGTCATGAGTAAAATTAGTTACATACACACGTTAGCCAACTGGCTACAGAAAATAATTTAACTCTCCACGTCTAGGGCCAGTAATATCAGCTCCCTTTTATGCCATCTACTGGAAAAGCACTGTAGCTACACATGATCGACTCTTGGAATTTGACTGGAATGCAGCCTAATTACATTAAACAAAGACTTCCTGTTTTATTTCACAAGTTAATTGCTGGAAGTTGCAATTCAAAAATGTTGTCTAGGTATATTAATATACATGAAATCAAGTTATTGTACAAGTTTTAAGCTATTACAGACATCCCTAAAATGTTGTGCTATAAAATACCTACAAATCATTTTGTATTTATGTGAAAAAAGTGAAGAACTGCCCTTAGGACCTACCTGATAAAAGAATAGCCTTTTTCTGGGAAAACTCTGATTTCCATTATTTGCCCAAAAGGTGAAAATGTCTGTCGCATAAGGTGGTCTGTCATAGAACAATGCAAATTGCATAATGAATATGTAATAGCAACGGCACAAAATGAACAGAATATTCACTTTGATAGTGGTAACATTTTAGCTGTCTTACCCGAGAGCCCTGACTGGATGCCACCACAGTATACAGTGCAGTTCTGAGGACTTGACTGGTTCACAACATCCTCATATCTCAGCTGCTTTGGGCTGGCTAAGGGTTCAAAAACAAAACTGTGTAAATGTATCCATTCCTAAAACCTGGCCAAAAATAAATAGATTACACAGGTTTGTGGACATCTGCCAAGTCACACCCATTTGTGATTTTTGAAACTCTCACTTCAGGCAGTTCGAGAGATTATCGGTTATAGCAACCTCCAGTATTCAGAGAAGACTTTCCACTACATTTTGGAGCATGGCTGTGTGGATTTTCTCATTCAGCAACAGGAGCATTAGTGAGGTCAGGCACTGATGTCAAGTGAGGAGGTCTGGCACACAGTCAGAGTTCCAGTTCATTCCAAACATGTTCAGTAATGTTGAGATCAGGGCTCTAAGCAGGCCGTTCAAGTTATTCCACTCCAACCTTAGCAAACCATGTCTTCTTGCTGTACACACAGATAACTGTGTGCTTCCAATATGGTGGTAACAGTTTAAAGAAAGCTCACAGACAGGTGTGATATTTAGATGACCAGAACCTTCAGGCCATATACATATAGGATATATAGTTGCTTCAAAGAAAACTAATTAAAAGCAAGAAAGAAGACAGAATGGGGAAAACTTTAAAACCAAATACCACAAATCTACATTTACAACATTTTGAAGTCACCCTTATCCTGAGAATAACATCTCATTTTATAAAACTGACCAGTCAATCAATAATCCAACATCTTTACCGCTGAGCTACAACTTCTGTCCTAATCTTGGTGAGACGAGTACTTTCCATCAACTCAGCTTTTATTACAACTCAAAGAATCCAAACTATACCGTACAGGGCTCATCCTACACCAGGATCTACCTACTGACTCCTAAGACAATCAGAACAGAAGACTGATTTACTCACTGTCTTGAGTATTCTTAGGGGCTGGAGGCTTCCGAGTGGCCCAGTTGGTTCGAATCTGCCGTCCTCCTAACCACTGGCCTCCCATGTGTACTATGGCATTCTCCGCATCCTACGAATAACATACAAATAAGCTTACACTATGCATTCTTAACACAAAGAAGGGAAATAAAAGTAATTTGAAAAATTGCTAGTCTTTCCACCACTTCCTTTCTATAGTTTGCGTTTGTTAAATTACATTTTATTTAAGACTAGAATGGACTGACCATCAAGAGACTAAAGCATGTAAACGTCAAAGACATTTAGCTAATTACCATTTCAGTGCAAAGATCACTAATAAATTATTTGTTTAAACTTGAATTAAACTGAAAATGTTTCATAATAAATATAATAAACAGAAATAGAAATAACCTTCACTTTGTGTTCCTGAGCTGGAGCCTTACCAGTTTGTTATAGAAGGACACAAATCCATACCCCTTTGATTTCCCTGTTGTCATATCCTTCACCACACGTGCATCCCTGAAAGAATACGACAAACCACAGGTGTCAGTTCACTTCCAGTCAGCCAGCAATGTAGAGAAATGAAAGGAACCATACACACACACACGACTGTGAAGCATATTTACAATACCAAAAATAAACGAATGAATTAATTACACTACCACTTCTCTTTTCACTATAGGTATGCTATCAATAAGATAAGTTCATGCAACCTATAATACATTGCTTTGTAATGCTCCTGCTCAGTCAAGGTTTTCATTATACAGTGATCCTGGTGTTACACACAAGGCTTTACACTTTTATAACAGTAAAATTAACAAAACCACTACAAACAAATTATTTCTTTACCATGCAATCCTAATAGCTTTTGCTCTCTCTAACCCTACCAGCAGTTATACAGAAATATCAAAAGTGGAAAAAAAGGAATTAAACGGCATACATGGCCTGTTAACAGATTTCTTTATTTTTCCTGGTCAATTCTTTACCACCAATATGGAGTTTGGGAAGCTGCAAATTTTGAAAAATTGACATTTTCAGAATTTTAGGAAAATCAAACTATCAAAACAACTAGGCAATCCACAAAATACAACACTTTTACAAGTTCAAGAAATACTGGAGGATTGTTAAAAAACTACACTACTTCAGTGTTAATACAAAAATATTGCAGTATATAAATATAAAAAGGTAAAGAGTAAATAGAAAAAAATCTACATCTGAGTTCCCAGTGTGCACAGTTCCTTGCTGTTAGCCTTCAAGCTCCTGTCCAATCCTATGAGCATTTCTGCAAAATAACCAGAGTGCTATTAACTAACACTCACAGCTAAAAAAAAGAATCTGAAAAATGTTCAGCTTTATTATAACAATTGTACACCAAATATTGAACTGCTTTAAAAGTGAACAGTCAGATTTACTTACCATTTCTTCAATTTAATCAGGGGTGTGTAGTGGTGCAGATAATCTTTTTAAGGAACACCTTTAAAAGATGACTCTATACACAGTAACACCTAAAAACCTAACCTTTGTCAAGTTTTGGGAACTGAAGAACTGAATTTACTAGTGTTTTTGTTCAGTCACGCTTATGAATCATTTCCATTTACATTTTAGGACTCCATCCTAATAATATCATGTCACTCCTACAACACGCATGGCAAAAGCGATCAACTCTGCTTTTGTCATTCTTTACCAAGTAAAGCTCGAAAATATTATGCTGATAATAGATAATCTAGTCTAAGGAATCGATATTATTACACGATTGATTTTGTATAAACCTCAGTGGCTCAAAACTTCTTAATACTTACGAGATTTTCCCAAAGGGAGCAAATGCAGCTCTGATATCATCAGTAGTGATCTCAGGACTCAGATCTCCCACAAAAACATGGAAATGATCTGCAAGAAAAACAATGTTATCCTGATACTATATAAAAACATTGTGTTCCAGCTGCATAAACATCTGAGTCAATAGACATAGAAATGACTCCACCAAATGACTAACACAGAATATGACTCATATTCAAATATTTAAAAAAAAAATGACTCAAAAGAGATAAATATTTAATTATACTCTTAATGCAGTAGACAATGTTTACAATATAAAAGCAAACTTACTGGATGTGTCTTTCTTCTGACTGCTTGGAGTCGTTGCCCAATTGACCTTGACCTCCTGTAAATGGTTTAGACAAAATGGTACTCTCATATAAGCCAATCACAATTTCTTAGTTCACACATCTGATGCCCCCTATAAGGTGTACCTTTCCTAGAATCTTCCTTCCGTTCATTGCTGCTAGAGCAGCTGCAGCATCTCTGTGTTCATAGAACTCCACAAAACAATATGGGTCATTGCTTGTGTGCTGCAATATAGAAAATCCAACATTATCCAACTGCAGAGAAGAAACAGTAGGAAAGTATATTATTAATCAGACAGATGTGACAAAATTGCAATCATTACAATGGTATTTTAAAATGGTATTTTTTCCTAGCTAAGCCTGGCTGCCTATGGATAATTGGACAATCAGTATAAAACTACTAAGTACTATACAACATAAGCTATTATGTTTGAGGTTTATATATACACACACACTGCCTTTTACTTAGCAATTGTTCTTATTTATTTGCATTCATTATATGTAAACAGGTCACACATTGCTAATCAAAATCAAATACTGAATTCTATTAAAAATAATTTACGTCACTGAGTTTTATAGTTAATATAATTAGAAATAGCAAACTCCTAGCTTGGTAAGTTTAAGAGTAATCTAGATTTCTATTTATCCAATATCATGGTGAATTCTTACCTCTGTTATCATTTTGCAACTTTTACAAGGACCAATCTGGGTGAAGAGCTGAAGGATTAAGTTCTCTGTGACATCCCTAGACAGGTTTCCCACATAACTGGGGGAAAAAACAATTCCACAGAGATTCTTAAACTTCAGATGACCACACACATGTACGTTTAACTACAAAATTGAATACTGTATATATGAGGAAGACCCCCCCCCACACACAGACACACACACACACGCACGCCTATTATTTGCCTTAGACACTTAACTCAAAAGCGTAGGCGCTTTTAGTTCTTTTGTCATATTTACAAGTTCATCTACTTTACACTGTAAATTAACAAAAAGAGGAACTCTAAAATAATTACATATAAAATAATAAACCTATAATGTGGATTTTTAAGGTTCTATAGATTTAGACTCATATGCGTTTTCAAATTTTATATATTAAAAAAAAAGACAAGAGAAACTTGGCTGTAGAGAATTCTGATAATAATGTTAGTGGCGATATATGAACAGAATGATATATGCACTGTATTGTAGTCGACTATCGTTATTTTGCAAACGCGTTTATGGGAAAGTGGAAAACTTAACAATTTAAATGTAAACATTTCCAGCTGTAAAAACTAAACATAAAATCTAAGGAAAGAGATGAAAATCTGAGGATGAAACGTCTAGAAGGACAAGAGGCATTGTTGGGAAAGAGGCCACAGCACCGGGGCTATTAGGCCTCCGAAAATTAGCAGCTGGGGACATATCAGACAATAGCTAACATGTAGCCGGTTAGCTGACAAGAACACTTGAGCTATTTATATCTTATTCGATGATTAAAATATATAAACTATCTACCAGTTGTAGCGCTATGTCACTTTCCCCTGTTACATTAAATACAATTCGGTAATCAATTAGTAAATAAACACCTAGATAAGATAACACGTCAGTCCCGCGTACAAGTTAATATTAGCCGCGGTCACAAAACACTGGCTAACATTGCTGAGCCAACTAGCAACCCAACACTACACCGTTTATAATAAGCAAACCAAGGACTTTTAGTCGCTTGGAAGTAGCACACTTTATGTTTATACGCAGCTAAAATTAATTTTCGCACGGAACTTTGAGTCAAGGTTCACCTCTTATTTTTCACTCCTCCGGGCTAACCAGATATGGCTACGCTAACGAGAATGGTATTTGAACACTCTGATCCAAGCGCATGGACTGGCATTGTGCTCTAAATTACTTACAGGGTTTTTGGGTGGCTCTCGTCTTCCATCCTCAATTATCGTGCAAGTTTTAGTGTAACTTATTGATAACCCACCTACTGATATAGCTTATGTAAAAGAACACCAGAAAAGCTAGTTACTTTGCTTATTGTGTAGAAAATGGCGAAACCCGGCCAGCCAGGACTTCAATCAATGCGCATGCGCGAAGGATCACGGGGTTGGGCATCAAGCTGATGCAGGATACGTTCATGCAGGACAGTGGTGCGCACACGCTGAAAATTCTACAGTTTTCAAATAGTAATTTCCAAACACTGTACATGCTCACAGACTTAAATATTAAAGTCATATGTTCTTCAACCATAATTACAGACTGTGTATAATGTTCTAAAACATTCGGTACATGACAGTAGCAATGGCTACATGTTATATAAGCATAATCTGCGCAGCCTCAGCATTGCACCACTAATATCAGGCTCCTTCCTGGAGGTTCTGGATTCAACCACAGCATGAAAAAAAATCGTACTTGGCTATCACCCAAGAAATAAAGATTAAATTTAGGGCACTGTATATTATGTAGCAAAATTGTCGAATGACACTGTTCAACTGAGTTAACTGTTGTGTGCTACAGCTATGCATATATAATTATCCATATATTAATAATAGCCAATAAAACAAAGCCACCCCCAAATAAAATCTTAAAACGCTTAAATAATAAATATTTTAATAAATCATTTTTCTATCACATTAACAAGTCTAAGATCAGTCCACTTTACGTTCCTTTTAATCTGGAAAACAGGTTCACATACAGATCCCCTCTGTAAACTCACATCACATTTTTGTAGTGTGGTACTAATCCTATAAAAATAATGATTACCTGTTCACAGTGGAGCAAGAAATTGACAAATTAATTCTTAGGTGTCCCACATTTAATAACGCACGTGACCTGAATTCACCCTTCTGGTTTAGTAACCTTTATATGTACACCATATAAAGCACCAGATCTCTTTTTGGAACATGGGTAATTCTATCTGAATTTTCTAACAAATGATCAAACTTTAAACATGGGTAAATTCTAAACATCATATTAACAAAATAAGTGCTATTAATATTATTTATTTAATGTGAATGAATTATAAATCCAAACATACAAATGTTTTTGATACATTCACTCAGGGTCATTGTACATTGTGTTGTGTCCATCTGTCGATACATGACCCCAAATTGTTTGACAAAGATTCAGTAATTTTTGTGTGTGTGTTTTGTGTGTGTGTGTGTGTGTGTGTGTGTTTTCCCTCAGTTTAAGCCATTTTCAGTTTACCCTAATAATAATAATACCG
>JAOTRN010000041.1:16409832-16422057 GCA_028566695.1 Bagroides melapterus | reverse complement strand
CACAAACATATATATATATATATATATATATATATATATATGTATATAGTGATACAGAACAATGAACAGATGCAGTGACTACAGAAGTGAATGGAAATAGCCTTCGCTGATATATTATGATTTGTGTACACATACAGAAGCAGTCAAGTTGAGTTTGACTGTGAATAAATTAGTCAGAGTGTACTTGCACTGTAATTACCACCTTAATAATTATAGCTTTGTTTTTTACAGACATCCAGATTTAGATCTAAATCCCTAATGAGAAAGCAATGAAAAATCCACTGAGATGACATAAGGATGGAACCTTAAGTAGAAACAGTCTCAGAGGGGAACCCATCTTCTTCTGGGTGACACCAGAGACTCGGATTTTGATCAATACGGTATAGTAGTGAACAAGGAAAAGGCAGCAATCCTACTTGTGATGGAAGATGCAGGATACCTATTAGAAGCAGGGGTCTGGGTATGATTAATCATTCTTGTGTTATATTACAGCATATGCCTAAAACGTGGGCCTATTTCTCCTTTACTTTATCATTAGTTCCATATAAATACTGAAAAGCCAGATCATAAAATGATAATAATGTTCACTGAACAAAAATCACGGCTAATTGACGACATTATTAACATAGCATGCACAGCTACTGACTTCATTAAAATAATGCCAAACGACCATGTGTTCACACAAATAACAAATTTATGATAATACACCTAGTAAAATAAAATACTACCACATATTTAAAGCCCCTTTAAAACATGATATCAAGCCACAACGAGAAAAAAAAATCATTGCATAGTTACAGTGATGTATTCTATGACATCTAACTATGTTCAACCCCAGAACTATTGTTGAATTTTTTATGTTGTGGCATATGATATTAAACATGAGCTCATTCTGATATGACAGTATGGTGAGACAACCTCATCGTATCAATTCCATTCTTCAGTAAACAGAGTATCTCAGGTCTACTACAAAGTTCATCCTTTCATGTGCTGACTCGAGGGACAGTAATATATGTATTGTTCTAGAGCCCAGACTGCCCCACCCAATACGTTTTCCATGAGAAAACATAAATCTAAAGCTGGATCAAAACAACCGAGCAGAAAAGTGACACCGAAAAACACTAAGCCCGGCCTCATTACCAATGTGAGGCGTACACTCTTATGATGCAAATACATTACCTCAATATAAAATGGCTCTATAAATGAAAGGATGAGTAACCAAAGCACATAATAATTCCAGCAATCTAGCTACAGTGCAAATGTCAAAGAGATATCCTGAGCTGAGACATCAGACAATGATAGTGGATTATTTCCCTTAGTCAAAACTCATTACTTTTGCACCATCCTTTTTCATTGGATGACTTGTCATAAAATAAATGAGATCCGCTTTGGAGGTGGAGCTGCCAACCATCTCGTGCCTTTAATGAGAGATTTTAAGCCTCATCTGTTATCAGGGCTGTGTGCTCTATTATTTTACTGGCAGTATTTTCCCTTCAGAAGACAAACACACCATGTTTGCTGAGAGTTCTGCCCACCTGCTGCACACCTGCCCTCTGACGGCCACTCAGCCTTTGTTTTCCTAACTGGCAGGAAACAGGGCACTGTACCATTATCAACATGGGCTTTTTTCACAGGATGAACAGGATGTACACATACTGTACACTCAGTTCTTGAAACAGGAATAGACAAAATCGTATTACGTTCTGCATTTTATGACAACGATGTTCATAAGTTATGAGCTAAACCTTGTCTGAAACAGGTTGGACAGAACAGAAGCACTACTACTTTATGTTCAAATCCTTGAAATGAAGGCTTCAGCAAAGAATATACAATAACTCCCACCAAAACATTTCAGAATCATTTCCAAAATCATTTTCATCTGTCGGCTTTTCCAAAATAGCACAGTCTCCCAACAAGCAGAAATAAAACAGAGTTCTTATTTTTTTCAAGTAAGCCTCGTACAAAAATTCTAAACCAAAGAATTATGAACAGATAAAATAAATACATTCATCTCACATTCTGCTGTCACTGGAATATATAAAAATTAGGATAAGCAGAAAACAAAAACATAGCTTTACATTAGAATAATCTTTATAAAAAGAAATACTTTGCTCAAGCAAACAGCCATGTGTTAACACCTTATAGCTAGTTAGTTAGGGACAACTACATTAAAAACATAAAAAAAAAATTATATATTAAATTTTTTGAAAGTAGATGGAGTAGATGGGTAAAGTAGACAAATAATATTTAAGGCATATCTAAATAAACTTTATTTATTTAATTATGATTGATATTTTAGTAGGATTATTAAAAGATTGATTTATATGATCAGATTGTCACAGTCCAGGCTCCGCTCTTTATTGCTTTCTATAATGAGGGAATATAGATATGAGTGCTCATAGACAGTCACATAAAGCTACATGCTTTCTGTATGACCAAAATAGCAATAAAACGTCTGCTATGTACTACTTTTGTCTGCATCCAAACTGTACCAATGTGATTATTCCCTGTTAATGCTATCCACACATCCTCATCTGCAAACCTCTGAGCTAGAATTTAAATATAGTCATTTTTCAGAGGGTAGTGTTAGTGCAGTTGGACAGAGGGTTTAAAATGGGATTATGAAATATAACAGTGTATAAATATATGGCTTGTGTGAAGCATGTGCCCCATTTCTGTGGCCGCAATACAGCTTTCTACTTACAAAAAGCAAGAGACACATTCACTTAGCAGAAATAAGTAAGAGAGAAGCTCTAGGACACATTTACAATGTCCAGATGTATAAAGGCATAAAAAACATTAATGTGTGTTTTGTGTAGTTCATGACTATTTTCTATATTAAGGTTAGCACCCTGTGATTCCAGTGCATCATTGCCAAGACCTAGAAAAAAGGTAAAAGCTAGAAGCCTTAAGGTGACTTCTGTTGTCTCTCTGGGGGAACTGTTAAAGATTTCATTTAAAACCTGACAGCAAAGTGTTCCAAATTAAATATATTATATTTTATTTATTCTTTTTGTTGTTGTTGTAATAATAATTTTTTTTTCTAAGAGTAAATAACTAATAATAGACAAGCATCCGAAATTGGTTAATTCACAATTTAAATACTGCTGGGGATTGAATTTTAAAAAACTTATTCCTACCCAATAACTCACTGCATATTATAAGAAGAGATTGAAGCTACTTTATGTTCTGATTACTAGATCATATCTTCTGGTGTGTGAGTGGATGTGGTCTGTGTTTTTGGTGTAGCTATTATGAAGCCAAGGGCAGTGTCTCTGAAAGGGACAATAAACCTATTTCTCATATTGGAAAATTGTTCCCTCAGTATTAAAAGGTTCTATCTGTCATTTAATCTGATTCCAGACAGAACCTTATAATAGGAAAGTCATATAATGCCTAAAGTAAAACTTGATTTAGTTAAGTGTAACTTCAAATGGAACAAGTGCAAATGCACCACACGAATAGTAAATGAACTGGTTGATACAAAGGTTTCATTTATTACATTTAATAAAACATTTTTGGTAAAGTCCCAATCTGCGAAGGAAACTAGGCTTAGAGGACAGACTTACCTTCCCAGAGGAGCAAGAGGACCAGGACAGTGTCTCCCCACAGCGTAAAAGCCCGCGTCCTAGCCATGCCGCACAGTCATAAGGGTAAATTCGCGACAACCCGCTAAATCAACCCAAGCGCTTTTGTTTTGGGAAAAAATAGACCCAATATAATCAGAGCTAAAACGGTTTTATGCAGGAGTCCAAAGAAGTCCGTATGCTGAGTATCCCATTGACGGGCTTCTGAGAGTGTGCATGTGTGTGCGCGCGCGAGCGTGCGTGAGTGTATGTGTGTGGCGACACGCAGGGGGAGGATCAGCTCAGCGCACACGCATCTACAGCATCACCAACATTCTCGGATTCCCTAAACAAAGAGGCTAATTAAAAGACATTTATGTGTAACATGGCTATCATAACTTAAAGTATAAAGTTCCCAGGGCTGAATTAACACATGCATTGTAGAGTTTACTGAAACAGTGTTCAAATCGCATTAAGTTTGCTGTTTTTCAGTGTATGGGAGGATGAGCACATGAGCTCAGTGCTTGAACGACACAGATCCATTAGTCTGCTTAGTTAGTCTAACAGTCCATGTAACCAAAGAATACATTTTCCATGAATTCTACAACATTTTATAGGCCATTGTCCCAGTAAACAAAGCTTGTGGTGGCTTTCTCAAGCGAGATGCAATCACTCTTACACTGACTTAGGAACACAACAAACAGAAAAAGCTTATGACAGTAAACATAGGCAGTAAACAGGACAAACAAGACGCTGCACTGATGACATATTAGTAGAACACAAAGACAGCCAGATGGAGACGGCTGATGAATGGAAATTTTGCTAGTAGGTTAAAATATAAGGTTTTTTTTTTTTATCCCATGTGTAGGCTATAGACTAATGTTTATTCTATGATAATTAAACTAAGCAAGTAGAGCATAGTCTAGATAACACTTTTACATTTCAATGATGGATGTAAAAAAGAAACGCTTTATGTCCAACATTGGTAGATGTTTAATCCAATTCCAATTATTATTATTATTATTATTATTATTATTATTATTATTATTATTATTATTAATAATAGTAGTAGTAGTAGTAGTAGTAGTAGTAGTAGTAGTAATAGTACACAGCTGTTAAATGTGCTCTCAGAATCCTGCACTTTGTTTATCATGCTGAACATGCGGTGTTGGCATTACTTTTCTAACAATAGGTGACCTGCTGGTGTTACTATATCTTCTATTATCCTGTTTGCCACTTTCTAGGTTCTAGGTCAACAGTTATTCGGCCTGTTTTTGACAGAAGGGTGCTGTGCAGCACTTGTAGTGCGTACATTATAGGCTAGTGTTAAGGATCTTTGGTAGATACAGAAGCCCTAGTATGGAGATTAAACCAATAACAAGACCAGTTTTTCCACAAGTGCCACAAGCTGCTACTGTACCTGGACCGATCTTTGATTCTCAAGCAAAAAATGATCTCCTTCTGAGTGAAACACAAATGTGAGGCAGCAGGCTACCTATAGAACCTATAATATTCCTATATACCTCACATTATTCTGGTGAAGTTGGGTTTCAATAATGCTGTGTGCTTTGGGGTGCACCATAAAGAGGCTCTGCTGTCTAAATACATGTTAGTCCAGTGGATGAAGAAAGAGACTGTCAAGAGAGTCTTTTTCCAATAAAACATTTAATGTGCACAATGGCTAGTCCCTAGATATCACTAAAAGGAGTGTCATTTGTGAACACATTTGTGAAGTAGTGACATCAAGCTCACCATCCACCTTCACCTACATTCTATAGACTGAATGCTGCTTCACTGCAGTCATCTGTGATGAATCTGAGTGTTTCTCATCCTCTGTAAAGAAAAAATTCAACTTAGGGAGCAACTGTGAGTGTCTGATAAGGTGCATTATCAAGATGTATTATGAACATTCCAGATGACTTTGATATACAGCCTCCAGTAGTTCATATAAAGTCTACCATGTAGGTCTGAGACGAAAGAAATTAAATAAAGGTGTACATGTGATTTTACAGCCGAATGGAACAGCCCACCTGAGCCATTCAAGCTGATGATGAAGGCAAGAGGATGAGTGTGACATATTGGGCATTTTTCAGCTGGAGTCATGTTTATAAGGTGATGCCTTTTTCATGGCAAGGAAACAAGCACCAAGAACTATCCACTAGTTCTGAATAGAAACCACCCTACTATTAGTCAAGGTAATACAGTATATGATGGTTCTTGAGTTTTGTTGTTGAGCCAGCAGTGTAAGTGACAATAATGGGTGTATGTAAACTGCAGTCTCTTATTAGCTGATCATCTCATGTCTTGTGGTATGGCTCTGTATACCATTGGTCTTTGATCACACCATAGTCACCCAATCACTCCTGCACTGCCAAAGTTCTATTAAAAAACTACAAGGAGATTAAGAGTTCTTCATCAGAATATATTTGTTCAACGTGTTTTCCCAATAAAATTAAAAGAATGTAAAATGAAATGTATACATTTAGGACAACTCAGATATTCAGCTGCATTCTAATTTTTTCCTACTCACAAATGCAAAGGCCTTATTGTACATATTTCTTTTAAATAACCCAACTAATTTTTTCTCTCAAAAGAGACTTATGCTAAGCAACTCACAGCTAATTAACACAAATAATAAACAATAATAGAATGAATAGGTTGAAGGCGCTCCAATTTGTAGGAAATATTTATTGCATTGTAGATATTTCTCATAGGATATCATTGTTTACATAGCTTTACTTAAAAGGGCACATAACCAAACCTAAAAGGTCTACATTAACAGATCGATTTACTCTAGAGTAGACATGACATGTTATTTTCAGACATATGATCGATGAAAATCAATAGAGACAAGCAAACACAAAGCAAGATCCATGAAACATGACAATATAGTGGGGTGTTACTGTGATATGAGCTCATTTAAATAAGATTCTATCTCCTTCTAAACACATATTCTAGTCACCTACTTTATTCTCCATACCAGACCATTCTAATTTTTTTCCTCACTATTTTGTCTTGTAACTATCACATAACATCACATTTAGTATGTTTAAAAACCCACACAATGTTAACCCTGCTCTCAGTTAGTAGGTAAGTTACCTGGCTCTTGAGCTGTTCTGCAAGACATGACCTTGTGCAGCCAGTAACTGAAGCACCTAAAAGCCAAAAACAGAAAACAGGCGCAATTCATGAGTCTGCCATCTTAACTATGCGTTTCTTAAGGATTCAGCCTTTGGTTCGGACATCCTCTGCATTGACACAGTGTGCTGGCTGTCTGCTGGCTGTTTAGACTCAGAGGAAGCTCTTAACTGAGTCTCACTGCAGGTCAACCAATTTGGATATGCAAAATCAACTCACTGTCAGTAGTAGTTCTCTCTGGAGATCCAGAGGGATAGATGATACAGGAAGTATAACCTCCAACTAGCCTTATTCAGCATACAAGGTGTACTGTACATGTTTTCTGGGGCCTCATCAACTTATTACAAACTTTCCAAAAGAATCAAGGCACCTGCAACGATCATGCCTTTCAAGCACCTAGTAAGGGATCTCCTCAAATGAGCCTTATATAACCTTAATAAAAATGCACTAGTAGCCATATAATTAAAGGTTTTTGATCTTTAGAAACCTGTGATCTCCTCATTTGTCATAAACAAATGATATGTTGAGTTCCCCTTTATAAACAATGAATATCTTTTTCCCACAGGGAAACAGGTGTCTATGAACAAGCTGTAATATTTACAACCTCCAACATGAATCTGTGTTCATAGAACTAACTACATATATAACTAGTGGTAGTATGTTTGAACATGCTTTCACATTATTATCAGATTTTCAGTTGTTGTCATGGTAGCTAAAATTACACATAATGAGAAATACATTCCTGCTATGATCTGTAGTATAGCAATGCTAATTAGTCCATTTCCCATATTATTTAATCAACTTCCATTTTAGAACTACTATAATTTGATCAGTCCCAAATGAAATGCTTTTTTCTAAACTGACAGAGAAGAAAGTCTTTGATTCAATTTTCAGTTAGCAAAAGATCATTCAATGGATCTTTCACATTCAAGGAGCCATTTCAGAATAAGCTGACTATAGTTATGTAAAAAAAGGCCCTGCATAATCTCAACATGCAGTGTCTGTTTAGTAACTTCCTCTTTTTTATGAGATTAGACAAATGCAGTTTGTTAATGAGAACTCTTTTGATTCACGTAAAGCTTCTTCTGAGAACTCCAATGCAGAGAAATGAAATCTTTTCATTCTGACTAATACTCCCTTGATAACCACTCACAGCTGGGAAAGAGGCTGGAGATGCTGTTAAACATCTATTATTCAAATTTCTTTTATCAGTTAATAAATGAAGCTTGTACTGACTTTGCCTTATTTGATGAAGGTCCACTTATCAACAAACCTTAGAACCAGCAGTCTAATTTCCCTGATTTGGCATTAGTGAGTATGAAAAGTGTTGCCCTTATTAGAGATACTCCTTGGTGAGCAGTCCAGCTTGACCCCTATTAAAAGACTGTCAGCTGAAGAGCAGATGGTACTCACTCTCTGTCTTACAGCCCTGAAGGGGGTGACTATGGCAACTGCTTCAAAATGGTCACCCCTGAAGTGGCAGAATCACTTATTCTAATTTGTTAAGTACTACTTCAGCCCCGTTGATTTAATCACTACATTCAGAGTCTTATGCAACTGACAACAAATAAAAAATCCCAGGTGCCTGCAGAAGACAGTAAATCCAACAGGCAGTTTGTAGCACAGATACCTATTTACTAATTGAGAACAGGAATATTCTACATTCAGAACATTGAAAAAACTAATACATCAAAGCTAATAGATAAGCAATACATTTCTATAAGGAAAGACAATATGTGGAAGTTTGGTCAGAATTCACAAACAAACAGAAGAAAGACTTAAATTTTGAGAAAGAAGTGTTTGCGGTAGAGCAAATAAGAGATAAAGATCCAAAGTGCAGTTCCCCACAGGCTCCTGAACAGTGGCTCCCAGTGACTGTCCTGATAGCGCATCTCCCAACTGAAAGGAAAGTAGAAGCCCAGCAGAGAATGGCCCACATATACCAAGATGGAGTTCATTCCTGAAAACCAGTTCACAAAAAATTAAAATAATTAATTTGTATATTAAATATATCAAGACATTAGAAACTATGTAGGTACTGTGTATCTTACGAAATGGAAATATTCATATAAATAACACTTTATATAAAGAACAACTAGAGGATACAAGTGCATTTAATGTGAAAGATTTGATTGTGTATGAATTTCCTGCTTGTTCACACCAGGATAAATGAAAGGTTGGCCACCCCACCATCCCATGATGTCCACAACAAAATACACCATACCCAGCAACACAAAGGACATGGAGCCCATGCAGGCCACATAAGACAGAGACCTAGAAAATGAGTGAAACAAAACATTAAATGCAGAATCCTAGAAAAGTTGTCAAAAAGTTAGAAAGTGGGGTATACTTGGGATGTGGTAGCCTAGTGGTTAAGATGTTGGTCTACCAATTGGAAGGTTGTGAGTTCAAATCCCTACTCCACCAAGCTACCACTGCTGGGCCCCTGAGCAACGCTCTTAACCCTCAATTGCTCAGCTGTATAAAAAATTTGATACAAACGTAAGTTGCTCTGGATAAGGGCGTCTGCTAAATGTCGGAAATGTATACTTCTGGCAGAACCTTAATGGTTCAGGTTATCAAAGAGGGTTAGAAATAGCAAGCTAAAAACCCTTAGCTCTCTAATGAACCCTTAATAAAACCTTGATGAAAAGAATGCCAGAAATGAATTATAATTTCATTATGGGTTCTAAGGTTTTTTTTTTAGTTGTCCTGCTGGGGGAAATTTTAAAGTTCCAGTGTAGTAGCCTAGTAAGAATATACACTGAATAATTAGTTATTCATTTTCAATTTTCATTTTGTTGAATTTTTACCTACCTAAAATTTACCTATTTTTTGATTGACCTATTTTTCACATTCAGAGCAGTAACCTAACAAAAAGCCTATCAAGTGACAGACAGTAAATTTCCTCACTTAAATTTATTTACTTGAATCTAAATAATAGTGAACTGTAATAAACTTTTCAAATATGCACATAAAATGACTGAAAAAACAATAGTAAAGACGGCAAATTACAAGAGAGACAGATAAATAATTTACATTGCACCAAATCTGCCCTGAGATTATGCCTAAGAGAAACATTAGCATCCAAAGTGAATCTCTGGCACCTGGTCAAAAAAATCTAGAGGTCCACCTACAAATCACATTCCTGTTAGTTCCTAAGTACCAGGATGCTAGGTGGAATTTTCATCTAATCTAAAATGTCTGCATCCCAGGGTGCTCCAGCAGGCATCTCTTATGTCAGCTGAAGCAAAGCCAAAACTGACTCTTGGTTCATGGTTAATTACTTTTAGGAATCAAGACAGACATTCTCAGGGGCTCAATAAGCTGCATATTATGAACTGTCTATAAAACTCAGGTAGGTAATTGGTTTAGATGTGCATAGATGGAAGGAAGTCTCAAAGACGAAAACATGCTCCCCACACACACACACACACACACACACACACACACACACACAAAGAGAATGTCTTTACTTCATTATATTAATAATAGAAACAAATATGAATGGCACTGTTAATCACAATCCATGTTATTCTGGTCACAAATAGTGAATTTCAAATTCAGTGCTGACTTTCAACATTTTACTATTTACTTTGGACATGATAGCGAGTTGGGAGTGAAAAGCTACTCCGTTTCTTGGCTATAAAGTAAAGAAGAGTGATCTTGTTGGAAGATGCATCACCCGGCATGTCTCATTCTTCCTAGAGAAAGGGTGATTATTTACAGGCCAGTCCACAGTTAGAGGTAAGTAAATGTGTGTTTTAGCAGCCTCTGATTTGTGCCTACTGTAGACTCATCCCTTCTTTACTGTGAAGATAAGTGGTTGGATTTAGGGGGTCAGGAAGCACTTACCAAAGGTTTTTATTGACAGGTATAAATCCAGAGTCTCGTGTGCACTTAGAAAGGATGGCCGCCAAGATTCCCTGAGGGTCAAAATGAAACAGATTTCAAATCAATGCTGAGCCATAAAGCAAGCACTCTCGGACACTGGAGATCTAGAGCAGTACAATAAAGATTCAGGCAGATTAGCTGTGCTTCTGAGATGAATCTAGCCACGTTTTACAGACCTGGACACAATATAACACTATTACTAACACACTAGTATCTTTCATAAGCCAAGAGAAACATTTAATGCCCTATCATTTTACATATAACATGCTTTAGGCTAGCTGGTTTACATCCTTTGATATTACACACATACTTTCTTTTTTACTAAACACAAATGTTCCTGTCATATAAAATATATAAGTATATTTTTCTAAAGCAGACAATGACTTGGACAAAAGTATTTTACTTTGGCTGGGGAGGACATATCAGCATCCAAACCTGCTTGTTAGAGGAATATCCATCATTTGTATAGATGACAGAATCAATGATGTGGAAATAGCTTGGCTGGCTTTAGATTGAGTCTCCAGGCTATGTAGGCAGGATGCAGGACTATCACTGCTATGTGGGGCAATCGCTCAATTTTAATCTCACACAGCCAACCACTGATCGTTGAACTCTAATTAACTCTGGGGTATTGTTTATGAGGACACAAGGGCACAACAGCCTCAAAAGATTGTCTCATACCACAGGATTCATGTCACAGTTCCTAGCCTCACTCTCTTAGTGTATGGTTTATTATGTTGATGATGTGGTAGAAGATAATTATGCTTGCTTAACCAGAATATAACCCCTTGTGTCAAAAGTGCATTAACCTTACAACTCACATCTTGTCCTCTTAAATCGTACTGTTCTCCAGAGATGTCAGTGATAACTAATAGTTGTTCTGGTGCTTGCTGAATTCAAGGAGTGCATACTGGCTCCTAAGCCCTGCGTGTCAACAAAATATTCTGTTCATATTTTCTGTGACTGGCCATTTTCAGCCTAGTGTAGAAAAGGTTGTATTTCACATTAAACTCAATTAATAATTGTACCACTACATTGTGCTATATATATATAAAGCTCTCTGGCCTGAATGGTGAAGACATTGCAAAGGTAATCTTTAAGGCAAACGTTGACCACACACTTGAGCCATATGCTGCCTCAATAGAGCCTTCAGCAGACATGAAAAGTGGGAATATAACACTTTATTTTATCAACATAATGTTTTACTGTTGGCTAGTTTATTTTATCATGTTGTGCCTCCAGGTGAAGTGTAACAGATAACCCTTCCTTTATTTCAGCACCCTGAGCAATATCCCTCTGCCATTATGGCCAGTGTGATTCAACATGGAGGCTGTAATGGGCCAATTTGTCATAGAAGCTGAGGATAATAAAATTTAAAAAACACTGAAATACTGGTATCAGGCATCTTCTAACACTGGGATCACAACAGGTGCACTCTCCCTTAATGTAGCTTTCTATGAAAACTGAAAAACCCCTACTCTACCTTTTTTAATAAAAAATGTATTATTTTATATATAAAATAAAAATGTAAATATTTATTTTAATTTCACGATACAGTGAAATTAAACAGTGATAGAATCTTGGAATTAGACTAATTAAATGACAATGTAATGCTCATGAAAAAATG
>JAOTRN010000041.1:16379637-16391158 GCA_028566695.1 Bagroides melapterus | reverse complement strand
ATGTATAGTTAATGTGTAACTACACAGGCATTACAGATACACTAGACATGAAGACAAAGCTTGGCATGACACAGAGAAAGCCATTAGGCTTAAAAAGAAAATGGGCTGCTGCATTTCAAAATCCAAAGCAGGTGCAGGTAGATTAAAACATCTGCTTTTATAAGCACTTTTCTTTGTGAGAATATGGCAGAAGTCACTGGAACATTAAACAGCAAATTATCTTTAAAAAAAGAAAAAAAAAGAAAAAAAAACATATCGGTGTTCCAGGAATACTATAAAAATCATACCAGCTTACAAAAACAATTTTGTTAGTGAAACTCTTCTGTTAAGAATATTAAGATCTTAAATGATCTGTCAAGAATATTGATTTAATCTTTAATGATTTCTTATACAATATAGAGAAATACTGTTCTCTTTCATTAAAATGCTAATTAACATGCTTTTAAAACTCTGCTTTAATATGGGGCAGACTGGATCTAAAAGTGCCAGTAACATGAAATATGATTCCAATTTGTTTTCATATTGTCCGGAAAATAAATTAACATTAATGACTGTTGTCAGATTTTTTCCAGCGAAATGACATATGATCTCTTTTATTCAGGTACTGATCTGAGAACTCATATCCTATCCAGCTCTAAAATCACAGGCTGTTAAATATGTGCTGATATGCCGCCAGTATTATTACATCAAATTTTAGGCAAGAGAGAGGTCAAAGCCACAACAGTTTCCTGTTTCGAGAGAGACATGCTTTGTGTCTGCCCTGAAGCCACTATTACATCCTGCTGGGCCTCCAGATTAAATCGCATCACCCCTAGCCAACAGCAATCCACTGTTCCCTACCACAGACGCATAAGACATTAGAGATGATGCCTCGAGCAACCTCAAGATAACAATGGCTCAAGTGAGCATGTGTCCAGTCTATGACCTTTCAGCTATCTTGGTTGAATATATCCAATAGATTCTCTTCGCAAATGCAGTTGGGATGAGAAAACAATTAACATATAGTACTAATAGCAATCTCCATGCACCTCCTGGTGTCTATCGGCAGGATCCCGTGCTCTCATTGCTGTGGCCCGGGTTCGGTTCTTGGGCAGGGAGCTAATCCACTGAAGAGCTAACTATCAGTGCCGGTCCTAAGCCCAGATAAAATGGGATGGTTGTGTCAGGAAAGGCATTCGGCATAAAACCTGAGCCAAATCAAATATTCGACCAGATCCGCTGTGGAGACCCCGAACAGGGAGCAGTTGTAACAATAACAATGAAAGCAATCTCCATATATAAATCATCTAATATTAGGTGAATGCTGAATATCAAAAGAATTTCACAGTTTCACTTACCCTCGAAATGTGTCTAATGATTTTAAACGGGAGGATTTTGGTTGGCTTTGGTCCACACTAGCTCCATTTGTGGCCTCTTCCTATGCAACAGGCAAACAAATGTCAAAGAACCCGATACAAGCAACATAAAGAATCAGCTCAGCTGAAAGAAATTACAGGTTGTAAAATATGACAGATATCTTGGATAAACATTTGAGCAAATTCTGCATATCTGTGGTCTAAACTGTTAATCTAGTGGACAAGATGAATATGTTTGGTCAGCATGAACAGTTTCTCTTATTTCACAAGGAAGAACTTCCCAGTTCCCATATGGCTTTGTGCTGGCAGAGAGATCCATCACATAGGAATTAACACAACCATCTTCCTGCTCTGGTTCTTTCAATGGCTGAATGTAATGCTACAGACCAGGCTAATCAAACTAGGATTCGTTGACCAGCCAAATCAAACTAGAGCTCATTGCACACTGAGCAGACAAAATCACAAGAGACATCAAATAGTGTATCTGGTATTAATATTTTTTCAAATATACTTGGTAGTAGACGGTAATTGTATCTTTTATTCTGCATTTAACCAGTACTGCTATGTCTCAACTAATTTGTCTGTTATGATACTTACTCTTTCTCTGGAGAATTTAGCTCCACAACAGCAAATGAGTTTTTTGAGCCTTAATGCGCATCTACTTCTAAAATACAGAAAATAAATGATTTAATATGATTGTATAGAATACATATCATGCTAAGGACTCATGATATCACGTTATTATTTGATACAACTAAATGAAACTGTACTCAAATTGTTTGGACCTGTAGGGCAAAATTTACTCCAACCTTAGTACCTTAGTACTTAGTAATTAGGATAAGATTATAAGATGTGATTGATTATGACAATGAGTCTAAAGATTAAGATGATTATGCACACACATATTTGTATTTCTTTCATTGATTTAAGTGATTTAAGAGCAGTCTGTGAACTAAGAATGTTGATAAAATGGTGTTACCTGGACACAAAAGGTATAGAGGCCCAAATACAAGCCAAAAGGACTAGAACAAGAGCAGCTACCCACAAAGCTGTGAAAATAAATAAATAAATATTGTTTGTCTTTGTTGCAAAACTGTTTATTGAAATATTTGGCTAGCATGATTATTTTATAAAACCACAACAGACTGACATCGTAGGTTTAACATACATTTATTAATAGATTTACAGGACTTTTTTTAAGTATTTTCTACAAAGGAAATAAACTGAAGGTGTTTGAATTCTGCAATATTTAAAACAAATGTTAAAATATTAATATTCAAGATTCTGCACTATTTCTAGGTCCTTAAATGTAAGCAAATGTGTGATATTTGACATCGATGTTGATATTTGACATTGGTGCTTTGTATGAAAGGTCAGACTTTCCTCATGTCTAATCTCTTCTATTGAAACATGAGTTCAGAGGACATAGTGATGGATTTAATCTAAAATAAATTGTAAGTTTTTGTACAAATGTGTGGAGTCCAAATCAGCTTATATGCGTTAAAAACAAAAGTGAAAATTCATGTAAAGTTTTAAAAGATTTATTCATGTTGTTGTCAGGAATATAATTTGTAATAGAAATTGTTTTATGCAAAATGCAATTTTACAATTTTACTAGTTCATTGTACAGTATATGAGCTGAATGAGTTCACTTTAGCATTCAGTCATTTCAGATTAGCAGTCTATGTTCTTCAGCAACTGAAGTACTAACTAATGTTTAATATAGGTTATCTACAGGATATTTTACTTTTATTAATTCTTTAACAAGCTATGTATGAGCGTTATTTGTTTTTATGAAAAGCTTACCAAGACTGAATGATTTTTCAGGCAAAAAGTGCACCAAATATCTTGTAACAGTTTAAGATAGAAATGAAAAGAAATGATAATTAATCTGATATGAAAACAAGACATTAACTACATTTGATCAGTTTTTTACTTTTTTCCTTTTAATGGTTGAGTACATTTAAAAAAATGCAAGAATTTTTCTTTTACATGAGTCTGTTGAAGTCTGTTTTCCCAGATACTTTTCCACCCTTGGTTCTGAGGCTAATTACCTTCAAGTTAAACTTCTTATTAAATATGTATTTAATTAGGATTCAACATTCATGGGAGGAAATCATCTCAAATTTTTTAAAAGGAATCTTGTGTGTTGAGAGACTCTGGGGAGTGCTGACTCATACATGAATCAATACTAGCAAAACAACAACATTCTTATTCAGGATGTAAAAGACATTATATTCAACACACTGCTATGGTGTATTGCAGCCAGGTTTTGCCAATGAATCAACAAAACCACATTAAAAGCACCTTTACAACACCCTAATGTTTTTTTTTTATTTATTTCTATTGAATTACATGCTTTTGAGCCATACATTTAAATGCCTACGTGATTTCATGATTGTTACGGGCAGGGTTGAAACTCAATCACTCTGTATCACACAGAGAGTCCCAAGAGCCTAATAGTTTCCTGTTGCATAGCACAAAAAAACAACTTGTCACTGCAAAATCAATCTGTGCAACCGAAACCCTGGATCACCAGTAAGAGAGTGTGGAGAATTTTTTGGTTTTCTCAGTGCATGATGGAACGCATGACATGGTCTGCCAGAAGGTATCATCTATAATAAAGGTTCAAGAAGAAAAAGTGAAACACTGGCAACCACCAAAGGTAAAAGGGGAGGTGTTTGTGTGGAAAAACAAACACTAACATGGCCATTTAATCAGCAAGTACATACACACCATGACACAAAAACCAGTGATGTACCCAATCCCTGTCCTGATGACTGAGTTGAAGGACTAAAAGCTACATATTTTAAACTGTAACAACTGCAGCATGTCTAAAAAAATTATTTTAAATATATATTTAAATCTATCCAGTGACAGCATTGCAAAGAAACCTGAGCTTATCCTTAGAGATTAATTTAAATCCTAGATATTACTTTACCAAGAGTGTTTTTATTAATTAAATGACAATTATACATTCATTCATTCATTCATTCATTTAATTATTAATTAATTAAATGTATTTTTGTAAGAAAATAACTGACATTCTTTTGTGACTCACAGAATGTGTTAATGAAGTCTATAGGGCCTGGCAAAAACCAAATGAAGCACTTTAACGGCTGTTTCAAATTAACGACTGAATAAAAATAAGACAAAAGCACTTAAATAGAAATTCTGTATAATTCTTCTTCTAGGGAAACTTATCAAGAACTTATCAAGAATTGATAGGCAGTAATAGAAAGCAATTCAAGTCTCTAATAGCTACTTCACAGAAAGTCATTAAACAAAATGATTATGAATAGATCTGCTTGCATGTCAGAGATCTTTAACGTTTTTACTGTAGTATCAAATAATATAAAATATATATGATATTCAGTATTCTGGTCACTTTATTTCTTTCTAACTATAATTAATGGATGTTACACACATATCAAACCCTGAAGCCATGACAGGCTTTTACACTTTTACAAATATACTAAAATATTGTTGACATTACCTATAAAAGAAGACTCCTGGATCCTGTTGTAAATATTATGTACAATGTACATTCTACTCGACAAATTATGGTGCCACTAAAAGTTCCCTTTTAATATTAAGCAAAAGCATAATGGTGTCCAATGACACTTAAAAAAACAAACATTCATTAGCTAAGCTTCTGAGCTACCAGGACCAGGACAAAGTGGTTAGTGATGAATGAATAAATGAAGATGAATGAATAAATACATAAATGGCTAAGCCTCTGTTAATAACACTGAGAAAAATACTCTGGGTCTGGCATAGTTCTATTCAAGCTTCTTCCTGTGCTCTCTGCCCCTTCCCTACTGATCACCACGCTGATTACTTAAGCTGTGAGAGCTCACCGGAGCCTGCACATAATCACTGGACAGTGCAGCTAATGGAAGCTCATCATGTGGCTCAGAGTTTAGCAACACTGGCCATATATCTAGCAGATAATGGTTGCTTACCCTTAAAGTCTGATCTACAACATAATCTGCACTATTGTAAAATAGACTGCATTATGGAGCATGGTGCTTTCAAAATCCCATTATGTCTTAATCCTTCTTGCTCCTCTAATGTATTTCCCACAATGCTCATCTCAAGGGGCATTTTCCAAAACAAACATGGCAGAAAAGCTTTTCTTTGAGCTGTTTTTGAAGAAACGGACAGCTTATTGAATCAATATTGCACGGAACCGCCCCCTGGGATTCAAAAAAGTACTTCTCTATAGAAGTCTAGATCACAAGATACACGTTTCCACTCTGCTGACTCGATCAAGGTTTATACAGAACGAAGAGAATGTTTGATATGATGATAGAGGTATCAATGGTTAAATTTGTACACTGTAAATGTTTTTTGTTACTGTACATCTGTTATACACCTACAGATATAAATCATATGTCTTTACTGGCATAGGAGAAGGACAGATTAATGTTCTAATTGTAGGAGACTGAATGCTAATTATACAAATTATTACATACTGTAAACTGACAAAAAAGCAGACATAAGTTACCATCCGTTTATACAATAATTCAAATAAATTGTACTTACGTTGGTAGGTGCTATGTGGAAACTTATCCAGAGAAATATAGCAGGTTACATTATGTGCATCTCCAGGTGTGACCCAAAGAGAATAATGTCCTGCCTCTTCAAATAGATAGCTCAAGCTGGAATGATGGAAAAATAAATGTTAATAATAAAAATGAAAAATTGCACATCTAGTATTTTACTGAAATTGCATTTTAAAGATTTATCTTGTTCTATCTATCTTGAAATATTTTAGATTATACATGGTTATGTGCATTTTCCATAGGATAAACTTTGGTAACAATTTCCATGACTTAATAAGTATGACTTATAGACATGTATGTAATGAACTGCACAAGGTGTTATACATATTTATTAAGAAAACTATACTTAAAGTATGTGGAGACACCTGACCAGTCACACCTATGTGCAATCTGAATATCCCTGCCTTTTGTCGTTACAACAGCCTTCACTTTTCTGGGAAGACTTTTCACTAGATTTCGGAAAGTGTCTGTGGAAATTTCTGCCCATTCAGCTGCAAGAGCATTAGCGAGGTCAAGTACTAACGTCAGGCAAGAAGGTTTGGCATGTAGCCAGAGTTTCAATTCATCCCAAAGGTGTTGGGTATGGGGTTGAGGTCAGGACTCTGTATATTCTAACCTTGGCAAACCATGTCTCGCTTTGTGCACAGCAGAAGTCTCAAGCTGGAAAATATTTGTGCTAGGCCCATAGTACCAATGAAGGGAATTTTTTTAATTTTACAGCATACAAGGACATTCTAGACAATTGTATGCTTCCAATTTTGGGACAACAGTTTCGAGATCACATGCTGCAATTGTCAGGTATCCACATACTTCTGGCAATATAGTGTATAACTTCACTCTTCCTGAAAAATTAATTATTAAATTGAATAATTCCTTGCTTAAATTCTTATTTAATCCATTCACATTGTAAGATATTTAGACATTCAATTTTAAGCCTATTATTTATCGACTACTGTAATTTATACAGTAATTTTTAAGAACCCATACATGTCTTATGCCATTAGTATTCATTATGCTTGGCATGTTATTGCACATATTGTGTAAATAGGAATCACAAAGTGTTATTCAAGAATTCACTTATTAACCTCTGAATATTAAGATGGCTTGTAGGAAAGATTTAATTTATTGTATGATGAAAAGCTAAGGCCCAGTATTCATGAGGCTTGAGAGAGCCATCTAGAGCATGGCAGGTAGAAATGCACTTCTTGACCACATTCATCTCCTGTTTCATCCTTAAAATGTGTGTTACAAGCATTCATTGATCGTTCTGGGGATGACATACCAGCCGCCATGTTCATTGGAGGGGGAGGGTAAATCGATTGTGGCTCCATCTGGAAAGGGACCTCGCTATTGATCTTTAAGAATCGCAAGACTAGACCCCAGCCTGGGGCCATGCAGTTTATCTGCACCTTATCTTTTGTAACCAGATTCTTGTTTAATATCCCACCACCCTTTTAATAATAAACCCTGCATGGAAAGCTTCACTTCAGACTCTTATGCCAGGACTCTATATAAATACGGTTACTGAATCTTTGTTCTTAACATCCAGGGTGAGGTTTCTGTGGATAATTTTAGTGTTGATGATTTAATGGCTCATTACTTTATTTTGAATGTCTGCTCCTATTAACCCCAAATGGCAGCAAGATCAATAGCATGTGAGATATCATCCAAAGGCCAGCACCTTGGACCTGAAGTCAGGTAAAATGCTGACACACTGTGGTCTATGTAGGTTGAGAGATTGCAAATGGAATTTCCGCTATTAAGGCTGTATATTTAGTCCATGTCAAGGCACTTCAGCCCACATAAATGGAATGAACCTGTCCATATAGACAGTGATTTATAGACAAGGATGTTGAAGTTAAGTAATCCATCCAAACGGAAAAGGAGTTTGCACTCGAGAACAAAAGGTGAATCATTTCAATTTGCAATTCAAGCATGAAATATTTAGATGTGAAACTGAAACAGACTAGATCATTGTGTACAGCTGTAGTGTAACTTTTACCTGCACAAAGTGTAACTGGCATTCGTAGGTAAGGCTTTCAATGTTAGTGTGAAAGGTGTGCTTAGGACCACAGACACACTTCCTGGTCCAACTTCCATGCTAGCCAAAGGTTGGTACAGACACTGCAGACATTGTTTGTGTACAGATTAATTTTGCACCACTTCAGTGCAAGATTTAACTGTCTTTTTTTTTAAACTATACCAGGCATTAAACATTTTATTTGCTTCATTATAACTATTATTATTTCCATTAACACAATTTGGCAGATGATGTTATCCAGTGCAACTTAAAGAAATGCTTTGCATTTCCCATCAAAATACATGCAGTACCATGAGCTGGTACAAAAAAAAATGTGTTTAAATAGTGTTGGTGTTGTAGCTGTTATTTTAAATTATAAGTATGGAACACTTATCAGCAAACTAATGTAAAGATCATTATGAACAAGTGAGAAGAACCATTTCTAAATACCTTATAGCAGTAATCTGAGGTGTAGAGAACTTGAAGACCACAGGACATCTGATTACGGACTGTTAGTAACGCTTCATCCATTTTCAGTGTCGCTTCTGCAAATTAAAGATGATGCTGCTAAGAGACACTGTTTGGAGACACAGTCTTTATAACTATCATGATGGCCATGTAAAGTATTGTGTAATAATTTAAATAAATTACGGGAATAAATTTGTTGTTATTATTACAAGTGAGGAAACATTAATTAAAAAACTCCTATGACAAATTATCTCTGCTATTAAAGAACTGAGAAATATAAAATAATTCCCTGTCAGTTTTTCATTTTTTTAAAGAGAAACAAAAGATTAGTTCTGACCTTTCTTGACTTATGGCAAAAAAAAGTAGCGGTCAATAAAAAATAAATGTCACCCATGCTGACATCACTAGGATTAACACAACTCTCCAAACAATGGTGCACATTCAGATCACAGACAGAACATTGTTACTTGAGCCCCTGGTGCTATGATGAAATGTGTCACTTCTAAAAACATAGCAATGTGGCATGACAAACTTAAAGGTTTACAAAGCAATGAAATTCCAGAAGAAATAAAATGTTATAAATGAATCATTTTCAGGATTTATATATGTATGTTACCTGTATTCATAGTCGTCTCACATTGTCCTGTTGTGAGAAGAACAATATAGAAAATGTTTCTAAGGTTGCAAATCTCCATAGTCAGCTGAAAACCTGCTTCACTACTGAACTAATTTATTGTAGGCTACAGAAGATATAAAAAAGAGTTCAAAGAGCACAGAGGAGTGTTGGATATTCCCCAAGGTGGTTATGGCACTGTTTCAGTCACTGCTCTCATGCTTTTGGTACATACAACACATACTTTCATATTGAGACACAATATCCCGTCAACCCAACATACATGTATATGCAGGGGCAGGAGCTCGTCAGAACCCATGTTTCACAATAACTGAATATTTCCGACAATGAATTTAAAAGAGAGGTTAAAGTAAACTGTTTAAGATTCTGAACTAGTAATTGCTCATATGTTTGTGATAAAGGCTCCTAATCTTCAACTACTCAGTTGCATAACTTGAATCTTGGCTTAATAAAACCAGTAAAACACTGGATAAAGTATTTCCTAAATTAATAAGTATTCATCTACCCTTTTCTTGTGTATGATTTTCATGTGCTATATAATAAAATTAGCTTATAATCTATGCTGCTGCACTGTCAAGACAAGGCAGCAAAAAGAATATACACCATAACACAAGTACTAACTTATTAAAAACATTCAGTCTCTTTAAAAAGATGTCTAGATTTCATAGTGTGACCCTTGCCAACTTCTAGAATTGACTGTTCACTTGTTGCCTAATATTGCAGGCTTTGACAGGTTATTATGGCTGATTAGTATGTTTACACACAAACCAAGGCCTGCTCTCTATTAAACTTTACTTGCCACTATGTTAATGTTCATTTATTGTGCATATAATAACAATTAGCAGGCCAGGTCATTTGAAATATTTTAAACCACAGCATTTTATGTTGGGCCACTTGTTGTATGACTTGTCATTTTCAAAGCTATAGTGCAATTTAAAAATCGATCCAATGATCAATCTTTGATTAAAAAATAAATTAAAGAAAAGAACAATGGATTGGGTTTATGATATACAGATTGTTGGTCTACTGCAACCTGTAAAAATATCAGTTCACATATCAGAGAAAAAGGGAATATTATTCAGGACTGTCTGTTATTTGTATACAACATATTCAAAACATGTGAAGGCGAAGTAGTGCTTGTTCAAAAACTAGTTAAGTATCATAATTTATACTAGAAACTTGTACTTAAAGTAGACAAGACTAAACTAATAAGCATATGTAGTCATGCATTGTTCTCTGGTTTCTACTCTCAGCTGTCACATCCAAGTGGTGCTCACTGTGTCGGACTTCTGAAGAAACTCTTTGAATTGAACGCGGTTGAACTTGAATTCAAATCAATGAGCTAAACTTGGCCTCTCTAAGATGGCGGCATTGTTGACGTGTCCCGCTTAATTCACAGAGACCTCTATGTCTATGCCCTCAGTATTGAAATAAAACGATACGATTTTCAATCGTTTTTCAGTAGTTCACTTTGGAACAAACCTAAATCCTTTTAAGCACTTTCACTTTTCTGCCCTGCTTTTTTCTTATAATCATCGGTGTGCGGCGCTGCAGCTGGGTAGCAGGCTACTTGCTGCATGGCGGCTGTTAGCAACTCGCGCTTGTTTATTTTCCCTACCCGTATTGTGACAATCCCCGCCCCCTATTGTAGAGTAGCGTAGTTGGCGAATAGACACGCGAGGATGAAGAGAACTATGGGATATTGACCAACAGAAGCAGGGGCGGGGTTTGTGGAAATACGGGTTATGGGGACGTTTTAATTCAGAAGAGGAGAAACGAAGATACTGGAAAGCAGTCCTGCTCTGAAAGAAACCATGGTAGGTGCACGGCATAGACTTATTATCCTACAACTTCAGTTATTATATTAAACTATGCCTGGCTGATGCAAATTTTATAGTAAGGCTAAACAGGATAAAATGTGCTCCACCTGTTGTTTCTCTGCACAGCTGTATATGCAGAATTTACTTCATGTCTATGTTCTAAGGATTTCCAACCTGTCTGTCTTTATATATAATTAGCAGCACATGCTGCTAACAATATTACACTTTCAGACATGTTATATGTGCCTGATTTCATGAGCTGTGTGATTTTGTGATTCGCGCGTTTACGTCTTTACATGCTGGACGCCTGAAACACGTCGCCGATTATGTTGTTGCTAAGAGACGTGTTGATTGACGTGTGACGGTATTATCAGCTTCATTGTGTCACAGTTTGCTGTGAGGCCTGACAAGGCTGTTTCATACACACAGGAAAGTGCTGATGCTACCTATTCAGACTCAAATTCACAGCTGCACAGAGAAATGCCCCTTATCTTAGATTACATGATGCTTATTAAGTCATTATTCATTTGCCATGATGCATCAATGCTCTTTAAACTAAACCATTCAGTTAAAGTGGCTTATTCTAATTTTGATGGATTTTATCAACTATAGATATTTTTCCTTTAACCTTTTAACTTAAAAAAAAATTATATATA
>JAOTRN010000041.1:16346408-16358908 GCA_028566695.1 Bagroides melapterus | reverse complement strand
ACGGTCTGCTCAAATGGTGCCCGATGTCTAAACTCCTTGGTTTGAATAAACAATCATCCTCAACGTTAAAGCCTGATTAATCTGTGTAGCCCAAGTGCTTAAACGAAACAGAGGTTTACCAAAGTGCTCTTAGCTATTCACTTATAATTGGTGTATTCGGTCATCACAAGCATATGCGTTATAGTACAATAGACCGACTCTAAAAGGAACCTCGACAGCACATTAAACTAGCATTAGTTCTTCCAAGAAGTGTACTCAAGGTCATTCTGATCTCGATGCGCACACCTTTCCAAAAGCGCACACGTCTCCAAAAGCGCACGTTTTAGCTCACAAAAGAGTTGACATTGTTTGAGTTTTTTGTACAAGTGGTGTACATATGGCATCCGGGTTGCAATTAAATGTTTTAAGTTGTGTGTTTTTTTTCTCCTCCAGAGCGAAGTTTCCTTTTCTTCTTTATACACAGCCTTTTCCCGTGTCTGAACAAGAGGGAAGATTTCAATAGCTTGTCTGCCAGTTTAGGACAAATGGATGGCAAAAAGCTGGTCAGCGAGTTTTCAGTCTTTCATTGGCCTCTTCATTGGCCTCCTTCAAACAAAAGCTGAGGATGAAAATAAAGCCCCACCTGGTACTTCTGTTTGCTAAAATAATAATAAATAGATTTAATATAGAATTACAACAGATTGCAAAGTGGAGTAGTTGAGGAAGTATTAATCAAGGAGCTGAAGGCAGGTATCACCTGCTCTCGAGTAAGTCTCGTTTATTGTTAAATATTGTTAAATCGCGTTCAGACTAACTCTTTGCCGATATCACCGATTTCCACAGCAACTGCTCGCTTATGTTTGCCCATACTTTGCATAACAAGCAGGATATTACACGACACTGATAAAAAATCGGACGACAAATCTGACAACCCCAAACTCACACCTGTCTGCGTTATCCGACCATGGATCTGGCATCAATTGCTATTTGTAAAGCGGCGAGATTTGGTTTACTTTGGATTATTTCAAGGCTTTTTATAACAGCATGACAACATCCCCTATCTCCCCGACTTATTTGTCTAGTTTATTGAAAGCATATGGTTATCAGATACCCTACAAAATACATATTTAGATAGACTGTAGATGAGTGCTTTTGCAGAGATGTAGTCTACATTAGCAAATATTTTTTGTCCACAGAAACACACTAACGTCTCTCCTATAAACTAAGATTTATCACGACTTATAGCAGAGAGTAAACTTAGGCCAATCATTCACCTTTAAATGTTTTTTATCCTCAACTACGAGTCAAGGCAAACTGCGCTCTGGCCTTAGTAAACAATTTGGAACAATTTGGAGACCACAGGGCGCACGCGACTTTATTCACGCAATTTGAAAAGCTGTGTATTTATAGTGTTAATCAGAAATTAGACTGATAAGTGTCTTTAAAAGCATCTTCACCAAAATTTATTTCTACGTCATTTTTAGTCGAAAAAAGACTCTGAGCACAGTGAAATTGTTGGGTTTATTTGCGCACGACACAGAAAATGTTAAAACAGGGTTTTAACTTGGTTAATTGTTAATAAACTTTTTGTTTGTTTGTTTTTTGTGTAATCTTAAACTAGAGGCATTTCCATTATTAGCTGATTCTCTAAATACTAATGTATGTAGATAATATCGTATCCCAATTTATAAAACAACGCAGGTCTCCAATGCGCTCTGAGTTGGAGAATATTATTATTCATAATTATTATTATTGATATTATGATATATATAACATCAATATATATTCTTGTAAAACAAATGATACTCTCAGCAAAAAAAGTATCATTGTTTAACATTTTGGAGTAATATATTTGCAGCGAGGCACGTTTGCAATTAAATGACTTTGAAATTACGCGAACTTCTATGCCAGAGAAGGTCTGCATTTCAAAAATGCACAGTAAGATAGAAGGCTAATACAAGAAAGTGCTCGAGAAAATCTGATTGGTCATGAGCTCTCTACACACAGTCCACACATGCAGACTGGATAAAAGGAACACAAATGAACCAGGGAGCGCGTCACGTCACTATTGTCCTTGTGCATTTATATACAGAGGATAAGATCTGTACTGAGTCTATCACTCATTCCAGTGAATTAAAATTAATTAAAGCGGACTTGCTACTCTTTATAAGGTAAGATTGTGCTGGATTTAAATAGATTGATGTTACGGGTCTTGTTCTGTTCACGTGTTTTTCCAGCATATTGACGTATTGTTTAAATTTACAGAGTGTTTTCCTAAATCGACGAGCGCATCTCTAAAGAGAACCAAGGCACATGCCTCTCACGTTCATTCAACAATTTTCACGCCCTCTAAGCATGACCAAGGAAAGATCAGTCATCTCGACCGTCAGTGAACCTGGCCAGGAGGGGAAAGCGCCAAAGAACAACACATTTTCACTCACGTCATACAGAAGAAAATCAGTAAAAAGCCAGCTGAAGACAAAGCTCTACACGTGTGGAAGTCGTAGGGCGAAAGCGAACGACAGAGAAAGACATCGTATGCACAATCTTAATTCTGCTCTAGACGCGCTGAGGAGAGTGCTTCCCACTTTTCCCGATGACGCCAAGCTAACAAAAATAGAGACCTTAAGATTTGCGCACAATTATATCTGGGCACTGACGGAAACTCTCAGAATTACTGAGCACGTGGGACACACACCCGGTCTGGAGATTAATGAGGGACAGCCACATCCATCCAGTTCACTCACTTTATACTGCAGCTCAACAAGCAGCTCTTCAGCTAGCTGGACCGGAGCGCAAACTTACTACACAGATTTGCTATTGGAGGAATTGGACTGCACTTTTATAGAACATCTGACATTTGGATGCCATAAAGATGATCTATTTATGAGTAAAGGATTTGATTTTTTACACTCACAGAGCTCTAGCATTAGTAGCTGCACTATGTGAAGCTTTAATTATTTAACGGAAATATTTCGTCTATTCGAACTTTTGTGCTGCACTGGTTCCCAAAACCGTAATATTCCGTGTCCTGTGTTTATTCTTGTTATAGATTGTTCCACGACAAGTTTATAAATTTATTGTCATAGAAAACCTCCACATTTAAATAGTTTCTAAACATTTTGCAAGAATTAGTTGTATATACATTTTCTATCCACATTCAAATAAAGTTTGAGAAATAATAATGATTTAGTTTTTTATTTCACGTACAGATTTACTCCCTGTGCCTTATTTATTGTTTGCCTAGTACTGTATGGGAATTAGTACTCTATTAGGATATACTATATTATAAAATATTTAAAATATATAAAATATTTTTAAAAAAAAATATTAGCTTAGGATCACAGTGTAATATACAGGAACAAAATAACGAACACATCTGCCCACTGTGCCTTAAAGGAGATTAAAGCTGCCACTTCCTCCATCAGCATTAAGCTACAGTGATGTCATTCAGTGTGTGCACGCTCAGTTTGGCTTATTTTTTTCCCCATATATTCAGTCTTTTTTTTTTTTTATCTATTTGTTTAACCACTATTTGAATATATTTTCTATTGTTGATTATGCCAGGGGTGAAGTGTTTAACACACCAGTTTTCATTATGGCTGACACTTTTACCATTATGGTAAAACATACTCTGAAACAAATAGGAAACCACCTCTGGGTCCTGTGCAAGTTAGTTAAAGTGTATCTCATTAAATAAATGTTGCATACAGTCAAGGTTAACTGTTTAACCATCTACTACAGAGGTTACTTACAAATAAAATGTATTCACTATATCAGAAAAATATATTAGCAATTTTCATACAGTGTAATACAGCCATTGTGAAAATTAAAAAATCTTGGGACCACATAATTCTGAACAAATTAACAACCAATTATCTGAACAAAAACAAGACAAAAACAAAATAACTGATGAGAACCAAAATAATTACAAAGTACATTCACAATTAAAAGGGATCTACTACCTCATTATGGGCCAAGGATATGCCAAAACTTCAGCCAGGCATTTTACACTTAGTTTTATCTGAGTCATCCAGCAGGACAACGATCCTAAGCAAATCGCAAGGTCATAACAAAATCTCTTAATGACAACTAAGTAATATTATTGGATCATTCATCAAAAAGACCTCCCATTCATAATGTCTGGTCTGAATTAAATAAATCATGATTGTGGAAATCTACCCCAAGTATTTCATTCAAGGAAGCAAAACTAAATGGTAATATCAACAAATATTAACAAAGTTTATGTAGAGTTGAAAGAAATTCTCTTTGGCCTGAAATGTAGCTCTGGATATTGTTTAAAAAATACATTATTTGAAAAAAATATTCATAAGGAATTTGAAACAAAAAATGTGTTATCTGTTTACAGCATGCAGAAAGTCAAGTCAAACTGTGGTCTATATTAGAAAAGGCATCTGACAGAGTGGTATCCAGGGGCCAGTCAGTCACAGCAGGGTCAATGTGTTTGACATCTGTCTCATCATGTATCTTTACAAGAAATAGCAAATGTGGACAGGACATCAGAGATAGAACAGAATGTCTGTCTCAATCTCGATGGAAAATATAACTATAATGTCTGCGCATTTTAAGAAAAGAAAAAAAAACAAATCTCAGTGAATAAACTGATTTATTGTAAAAATGCATATCTCTGTATATTATGGCACCTAACCATCTCCCACTACATTCACTATACATTCATACAAAAAAGACATTCACTATACATTCTTAAAAAATTGAAAATTGAAAATTGAAATTGTAAAAAAAATTGAATTAACTTGTTTGTAAACTGCTTCTAAAAATTATAATATATTGTGAATAAATCTCTTGAAATTAATAGTGACATGAAAAGCGTAGACCTAACAAAATGAGATTCAAGGATTCTATGTAGAATCCTTAATTATTCACTAAAGCTGTCAATAATTCTTGAACCAAGTACCAATGCGGTTTACCTAGCTTTTGAAATTCCTGAAATGTAATTACCCATATAAGGCATATGCTCAATGGATAATTCATTGGAAAATGAAGTGTTCTTCCCCTTCGTTGTACTTCGTTGCAGAGTTTTAGAGAGAACATTTACAGACTCCTCTGGAATGGATTTAAATATTTTAAGAGTGTAGATTAATAGCAAGTGTGCAATCCAACCATCATTGTTGAATTTGTGTTTGCATTTTACAAATGTATGAGTCCATTTGAGACAAAAATGAATTTACTATGTCATTTTTTTCCGTGAATCGGCATTCATTTCGATGGCATGGTAAAAGTTTAATGCTGTGTATACTGCGGAACAGAGGGCGCTTCATTTATGGTCTGGTTCTGTCCATGTCTCGGTTTACGTGATATTTATTTCAAAACGTCAGCGGCTAGTTGAATTTGAGGATGTGACTGAGCTCAGAGGGTAAAACCGCACCGCATTTTATTATCTGTAGTCAGCTTTGGCTCCTAATAGTCCGTTTTACTCCAAACGGAAAGATGAGTTTATTTTAAGTAAAAAGAGAAGCAATGCAGAAAGCCGGATGTTTTTCCGCATTGAATTTAAAAATACATTAAGGGACGCTATTAAACACATGATTTTTTTGAGGATGACATCAAAATCGCTTTTTCTGTGAATAACTTGGGACTGAGGTTTGATAAATAAGCAAGAAGGAGCAAGAAATCTGAAACCGTCAAATTTAGACAGAAAAAATGAACTTTTTTTAATGATTCAATCCATATCTTTTTAACAGAAATTGCACCTAAATTCACGTTTTACATGGTACAGTAGAATGATCTTGCACTACTTGTATTTTCGTTATGTTATTTGTGTTAGTCAGCATGTTCAAGCTGATGTATTTCCAGACGCACATTGCTGATTAAAGAAACAAGTCTAAAATTTGAGTAAATTCACAACTTTTAATTAAAATAATTTATTTTAAATTGTGCACAAAATTGTTGTACGCACTGGCCATTTACGTTTTAAAACTGCTTCCATTATTTATATAGCCTTTACGCACTGTTTAAAATACCTGAGACCAAAACTCTTTGTACTTAACATTTTTTAACATACATAACGTTTTTAACCAGTTTTAACCACTTTTATTAATAGTTACCCTAAAAATAGGAAAGGTCATATAACCTTTCCTATTTTTAGGGTAACTATTAATAAAAGTGTTTGGAGGACTTGAAGTCCATCAAGACCCTGTTGCTCAGGTACATACTGTATATCTGACACCTTTATAACAACAAAAGAAACATTGATAAATTGTCTACCCCTATGTGAAAGGCAGGGCAATGTGGAAGATACAATCAAAATTGACACCTTTTTGAGTTGTTTAAAAGAATCACCCTCTGGTTAAAAACATCATTCATGAGATGACAAACATTAATACAGTCAGTTGTATGGATAAAAATGTAATGATATAGTTAGGACTTTTGTAAGCCTGTCTTGGCCTTGTAATTCTGGCAGGACTATACTGGTTTATAAGTGAGGCAAATCTAGTAAAAATCTAGAATGTGTTGTGAAACCTTCCATTTCCGTGAGAGCTATAACACATGACAAGCGTGTCCCCCAAGCATATCTTGAATATGTTGTTGCTTTCAAACATTTACACTAAAAAAAATCCTACAAAAATTGCAGAATACAAGATTAAGCTATTCAAAATAAGTTGTCAAATTTATACAAGAAAAAAACTCCACCTAACAAAGTGAGAGTTATCCTGAATTTGACTGATAGACTGGGGTCCACTGTTTGGAAGGAAAGCTCGTGAATTTGTAAGAAAAACCAGCCAGAGTGTCCTAAAGAGCTCAGTGTAATAGAGCCCAGGAATTTGACTTTACCCATCTTTGCTTTTTCTGACTCAATGCACCAGTGTTAATGCTCCAAGAAAATGAGTTCTCTTAAATAGTACAATGCAAAAGGAGGTTAAATGTGACTGGAAATGTGTTTATATAAAATCTCTGCTGCCACATACAACTGCTGAACAAACACACCCATTCTTTTGTTTTCAAGCATTAAGAATTGAAAGTGCTTTTCTCATTTTATTTGAAATCCAGAGATCAGAATGATGGACTGGAGGAGAATTTGACCATGGACAGGGGGGCCCCAGAGTCTAGTTTTTTGGGGATTTTGTGTGTGAGTGAGTGTGTGTGTGTGTGTGTGTGTGAGAAAACATTCCCTACACCAGTGTTAAGTTAAGTGTTGAGAGATGGACTGTTATTTTATGCACTGTGTTTTAAATTAAACAAACTTATGTAGAAGGTCAACAGATTGGCATTAAAAGAATTTATTCAATTCAGTCACATTTATTACACTTATAGTTGCAGAAAAGAAACTGGAAACAAGGACATGATACTTTACATGAAATAAACAGTCCAAACATGAGATTATGAAATGATCTGGTATTATTACCCATAAGTAGTTTCCAGAGAAAGCTGAAGCATTGAGATTTTTCACTTTTCCAGGAATATGAAATTGTTGGTCACTAAATCTTTGACAGTCCCAAAAATTAAATCTTTTAGTGTTACACTAAATGTGCCAGAAACATCAGTTTAAGACTGTAACATATTCATGCTTTCCTGTATATGTAAGTGCAAAATTCTTGGTAACGTGGCACCTTGTCCTTTTTAATATTAGCATTATTGCAAGGACTTGGACAAAATTAAAGCACCAATAATCTTGTTCCACTGCCTCAAATATGGAATGTCTAAGAAACTGGAATGTTTTATTTTAGAAGCACTTCATGAAGATATTCTCCTTGATATGATGAAGACTTATGTAGTCTATTAACTTGAGTAGCTGTAACCGTTTACTTTTTCAAATACTGACAGAACCCAATGGAAAAAACTAACTGTATGAAGTGTTTACAATTTGCACAGAATTCCTCAAAACAGCGCAATGTGCAGTTTTTAAGCATCACTGGGGAAGAGTCTATTTTGGGAAGACTGTGACGACATCATAACCCTCGGGAGGTATCACTCTTTCACGTGCATGTTTCTCACAGTAAATCTTGTCCTCGACGAAAAAGTGTCCTTTCTGTTTCAGGTTTGTTCCACAGTCAGTGCAGACGTAGCACTCAGGGTGCCGGAACTTATCCCGCAGTTTGACAAACATTCCCCTATGTTTAAAAAATGGGTATTGCATTAAAACCTTAAAAAATAACAAGCATAAACAAGCCAATTAAAACTTTAAACTATATTCACCTATATATTAAAGTATATGAAATTTTAAGATTGTACCACGCATGATCAATAAAGTATCTACTGTATTTATGTTTAAAGCTAAAGGCTTTGAAGAGTTCCATAACCTTCCACTAGGTGGCATCAACACCGCATGAAAGTTTGGATTTTCTTACATACTGCTTTCACACTGGCAGTTTAGATTGAAACAAAGCAGGGTTTGCATGAAAAATTTGTTCTGTGAAAGCTGTCGTGTGGACCAGGAAGTGCAGTGCGGTACCAATCCCAAGACTACCTGTAGGAAGTGATCTGAATTCAGTTGCACTGGAACTGTGCCACAATTCCTATGAATATGAGTGCAACTCGTACTGAGGTCTGCACTCGTACAGGAAGTAAAGTAACCTACACACGTGTTTTAGCTGATAACATTATCATTAGTTTCCTCAGCATACATGTACCATGATTGGCAGGGGAACGTTGTGGGACACAGGAGATGCGAGATCCTTTACTGCACATAATAGCACCAAAAGTCAAACACTGTGTTCTACATGCAAAATTGTGACAAGGCATTAATGCAAATGTAACAGGCTTCAAATGATTCTGAAAGCAAACCAAGGTTGCGGGGAAGCTGGGAACAATGGCGCTAAGGATCGCTCTTATTTCAGGTCACATGATTTTTTTTCTCCCCTCAAACAATCTTAAAATGAGAAAAGTTAACTTACACAATCCCTGAGCCACATTTGTCACAGATGGAGAGTTTCTCAGTACCACCCACAGAAGAAGCAATTTTTGTAGTGGGAGCTTTCACACTTCTAAATCCAGATGGTTTGTCAGAATCACCTGTGCAAAGATTCAGAAAAGAAAAGCTACAGCTCCAAAGGTTTGCTTTCGCAAAAAGCTATCGGTGATGCAATGCACGTGTACTAGAAATTACATCAAAGTTGCAGTACCAGTCTCAAGGATCTCCTGCAAGACTTTGAATGATGCAGACTGGCGTGGAGGCTCATTCGACTCCTGGTTCTCATTCAGCATTTTATACACCTCTGAGTCAACAGCAATTGATGGTTTATGCTGGACAGGCTTGGAGAGATCTGGACTGAAACAGAGCAAAATATGAAAACTATGTAAATGGCAGTGTAACTTAGAGACAGAAAATAATGAAATATTAAAATAAAAGGTTTGTTCAAATTTCAAGCGACACTAAATGTTTCCACAAAACTAATTTACTACAGTGTTAGAAAACTGAGACTTAAAACCAATCGATTCTTACTTATTACTTGATTCATTGGTCACAGTGGTCTTGGCACCACCAACAGCACTGTTAAAGTTCTTGATGTTATCAGAAGAGTACAAGCCGGCTGGATTATTATACTGGCTTGTAACCACCTTGGAAGCTGGAGAACTGAATGGGAGAGCACTCCTGTTGTGAGCAGAACCAATGTGCTTCACTTCCTGTAGACGGTGAAGGAAGTGGTCAGTGTGTCTCAAGAAAAAGTGAAACTAAAATGAACTACTGAAACCACCTAACAACAACAAAAAGAAAGAGTGGTTCAGATACAGCTACATATCCATCCAATCCAAAAAACAACATTAAAATGAACACATAATTCCAGATTGTAAAAAGTGCATTCTGCTTTGGTTTCTGATTGAAAAGGATAAAATGCACCTCTATTTTAAGATTTATCTAAATGCAAACAAAAAGTTAAAATTTAAAAGGCTGTGGATCCTGAAATAAGTCAATTATCCATAATGTTAAAGTTAACACACTATTTATCCATGCTTAGTTACAAGTGATACAGGTATATCTGTGAAATTAAAACACACTGTGTCTCAATCAGCTCCTAGCACAGCAGTCAGGGAATCTAACATTTTATAGGATGTCTCAATCGCAAAATCCTTCCAGAGAACTAGAACGTTCACTCCCTTAGGGGGAAGGAGAGAAGGAGGAGGGGAAAAAAGAAATATCACACAATACAACAATTATCAAGGAGCTTCAATACACACTATGTTCTGTTACTGGAAATTAAGTCATATTTTCTGATGCCCCTCACCTACAAATGTTAGGTAGTTTGTTATCATTGTTCTAGCTCTCAAATGTCTCAAAATCTCAAAAGGCTCTATATTTATTTATTTGACATCCTTTGTATGGTTTGTCTGAGTCTAACTATTAGTATTAGCTAGAAATGTTGCAAGGCTATGTAACACAACAATGTATGTTTCACAATGCACTTTAGACAACACAAAAAATCTGAAAGATTATTATAATCCTTCCTGTTATCACCAGTGGTGATATTTCACAATGCATGTCAATAGTCATGTAGGTGAAAATTTAGTCAATGTCGAAATGTGTAGTGAACCACTGCCTGTAGCCGTGTACATGCGATATTGTTTCAGAAACTAGGGAGCTGATTGAGTATTCATTTAAACTGTTATTTAAAAAAAAAAGCAGAAAACATGTCTAACAATGGCTTAATAGAGCTAAAAATTCAGACAATATCTCTGCCTTAAGGCATGTCTAATAATACACCAAAAATGAATAACAGAACAGACGCAAATGCATCCTTCAAGCACATCAGATGTAGAAGGTTCTCAACATTACACATGCTTTAAAACAGTCCCAGTACAACTCTAACTCTCCCACAAGTGCATACTTCCGGCATTTGCTCACTCTTTGACCTTTAATTTTAGGTTTGCCTTCAGGAACTGGCAGAAACGCTGCATTACGTCTTGGTCTGGCTCATAAACCTTTGTCTCCATGGATATGGTTTGTTAGGATGTAAATAATGACTTCATTTTGTACCCTGCCTTTGTTTGTTTTTTTCTTGCTATGTGAAAAGGCTCTGTTCTTTATGACAATCTCATTCTCTTCACAGGTCATTGTAAATGGCCAGGCCTGGTCAAAGTTCTTTCTAATGCTTTGAGATGTTTACTGCAGGCCAGAATAAGATGTACCTGTGATTCTGATGCCAGATTCATCTTGTATGGATGCGTCTTCCCATCTTCAGAAACAAGGGGAGACCACATTCTTGATTCTGACCTAAGGAAATAAAAAGCGCACAGACGCAATGGGGGAAACTTTCGATAATACTTTATATATAGAATGGCCAAATTCTAGTGCAGGAAACCTCTAGTTACCTTAAAGATGCATAATGACTTTTAATTAAGCAAATATTCTAACATAGTATGTATGAATAAACATTAGTCAAAAGGTTAAAAAGATAACTATTTATAATAAAGTGGCTGAAGAATACAGTCCACCAACCAACAATCAAAACACTTTATATAGCCTAGCTCAACAATATCTCTTTGTCTATTAGAGATATATTATGATTTGTACCTGTCTATGGAGAGCACCATTTCTTCCATACAACCCTTGATTTTATTCTGGGCTTCCAGGTGAGTCATTCCCTCCGTCGGCTCACCATCAATAGCAAGAATAATGTCACCAATACAGAGGTTGGCCTGGGCTGATTTACTTCCTGGGGTTACCTGTTGAATAAAGTGGGAACTGTTCAATTTTCTAATCTGAGTTTTGGTATTGGTGCTGACTTTTTGCTGGATGTTTTCCAAATTCATCCACTGGCATATAAGCTGCAGATCATTGTGATGCTGACTGACACTCATGGCTACCTGTATGAATATTGGGCCAATATTTTTTTTTCTAAAAATTCCCCATTGGGTCATTTTTTTGCATGGTTTGCATGTGTGTTAATGCAGGACAGAAAATGTGCACTGATACACAGATCTTGGATATTGGTTGTCTATTGAAAAAAGAAAAAAAAAAGGATTGGTGTATCACTAAATTTAGACCAGATGTTTTTCCAAGCAAGTCCACAGTTTAATTTCTCTCTCTCTCTCTCTCTCTCTCTCTCTCTCACACACACACACACACACACACACGCAATGTCATCAGCATTACCTAGATCAGATGTTTTTGAAGCTGTAGCTAAATAGAAACATGGACTGAGCCGTTGTTTAGCCAGATCTATAGTGCAAAATTATTGATCAATGCTGCATGCTAAAGTTATTTGGTCATCCTTTCACTTGTCACAGAAGGATATCCTTCTTAAAAAGTTAGAGGAAGCAAGCCTCTCCTTATCAGTAATGTACAAAACAACGAGTCATCCAAAGGCTTTGGCTTTTTGTACAGCGAAGTGTACAATAAGTAACACTCATTCACACACAAGCAACATGGACTTCACAGAAAAAAAATTCCACTGAAGCGTCCACTGTTAGCTAATGGAAAAAGTGAGAGCTATGCAATATCTCTGAAACCTCTGTCATGCTAGTAATATAGCCTACAATGGCATTGCACTGATATTATTCTTATTTCTTAGTGTACATAGATCTGGCATATAGACACTGCATAT
>JAOTRN010000041.1:16335744-16346252 GCA_028566695.1 Bagroides melapterus | reverse complement strand
TTGTTATTAAAGACCATAACGAGTCTGCTGGTTAATAAAAAAAAATTAGCAAAATCTAAATTAGTTAGCTTAATTAGCTACTTGACATTATATGCCGCTTTGGTCAATGTGGTAAAAACAGACATTAGTAACACTTCACAAAAAGTTTTTCTACAAAAAAGAGAGAAAACCTTTCAACAATAACTATATCGCATAGTCAGATAAAGAGCATGCTTTTGTGATACGCTGCACTTACCCGTGAAATAGTCAAGGGTTGCTCGAAATCTTTACCACCGACCAGTCTAAATCCCCAAGGTCCGGGACCCTGCATGACAATCCGCAGCGGCATATTTTTTTAATCAAAAACGCCTAATAACAAACAGGACAGGTCTAATCCCCTCGAAAAGTTTGCGAAACTAAACGTGTAACTTTCGCTGTATCTCCAGTCTCTCAGGGCGGCAACTTCGTAAAAGTGGGGGACGGAGGCGGGACTTTCTACAAACAAGGGCCCAATGGATTTAAATGCTGAATTTCAAATGGATTCCTATTGGACACTAAGTGAGCTACATTGGCTACAGAAGTCATTATTTCATACCACATGTAGTGCACTTATACAGGGACTTTGACGCCATTTGGGATTCAACCTAAAGGTTTTGTTGCTGATAAGAACTAGTTCCCTATGTTTGTTTAGGGGAGGGACGTTACGTAATCCTATTGAAGCTTACCATTTATGGTTAGGGCTCAAATCCCAGGATGTGGAATGTGCCACTCCCGATATCGAATTCCTGGCAGCGATAGGCAAGGGCAGATATAAACATGTTATACTGTTGGTCATATCCTGGACCTAGCAAAAGTTAGTTTAGACTAAAGCACAAGAAAGTGAAACATGAGAAATATGCACACTGTCTGGTTTGCATGCCTACAACTTTATGTTGAATGTGAAATGATACTCAGGAATGCAGGAGTGTCAGAATCTGGTCCCCAGAGGGCCCCAGACAACAGAAACTGTATATTTTCCCTGGTCTAGCACACAAGTTCAATCCATGAAGGCCTTATTGCTTAGCTCATAAGTTGAGTCAGCTGTGTTACATGAATGTTAGAATGAAGGATTTTAAACTCTGCTCCTGTGGCCAACAAAGACTGGATTCTGACACCACTGAGGCAACACTGATTAGCACAGGGCGTTTCAACTCCAGTCCTACCGAACCACTTTCCTGCTCAGATTCATGTTTTCCCTGAAAACAAATTATCTGGACCACCACCAACTAACGGATCAGGACAAGGATGTGTTGCTGCTTGCCTGTGAAGTCATAAATCTCTTGCAATAGCATTCAGGCCTTCTAGTCTACACACTAATATACATGTTTCATCTGGAAAGGTGGAAACAGTTTATCTTTAAAAATGATTTAAGGTATAGTGGACCACAGCCAGCATGCTGAAGCTACAATTCCAGGGTCTTGGGTTTGTGATCTTGGGTGCAGGTTTCCTCTCGGTTCTCTATTTTCCTCCTACTTTTCAAAAACATGGTAGATTACTCCTTTGTGTGAATGAATTTGTGAATGTTTGTGGATAGTAACTGATCACCTGTGACTATGTTGGAGTAAGGAAAATTTAAAACAGGATTAGAATAAGAACAACATGACTGATGTACTCTTTGATAATTATTTTCTTTTATTTTTTCTTTCACTTCTTCTCTTGTGTCACTGTTACACGTTTCCATAAATACAAGGAGCACAATAAATGTGATAAATGTCATAAATATTTGAATGTTAGATGCAGAAAATTCTTTAAAGGTAACCTTCGATTAAAACAAAGATAAAAAGAGAATTGAAGTATGTTTTGATAAGTGGTCTAATTTTAAGTATATTGCCATATTGCCCATCTTACCAGTGCACCTACGCACATTTTACCGACGTCTCCTTCAACAATTATTATATTTATTCAAGTATCGATTGTCAGCGAATTTAAAAGAGATTTAGGCCAAATATGTTTGAGATAATATGCAATACTGTAAAAATACTAGATGTAATATCATCTTTAAGCCAGCAGATGTCAATAGTACCCTACTCACAGTCATAGGAACAGTTTTTCCTTTCCTTTTCTACTTTCTTCCATTACACTGAAAAGGATTACAGAAAAGATGATTCCGTACTGCAGTAGAGTCTAAATGAGAATGATTTTAGATTTGTTTTTTTTTATTTTAGTGTAATTTAAAAAAATTTGGGTTTATTTGTTGGTCAATATAAAAATCATAAAAAGTACTGGTACTAGTTTGGACCATAAATGAGTGTTCAGTTCATGACATGCGCGATTATTTAGATGTTGTTTAAAAAAAAGCAATAGCAATAGTTTCTTTTTGGTAAATGAGAGATTATTTTGTGTTTGCCAATTTTGTTTAGTCAAGCAGGTGTACCTGTTATTGTGTTTCCGCTTTGAAAATGTGCACAGATGAAAAGCAGAAGTGAGCCATGTGACTCATGAGAGTGGAAGTTTGTTCAACACTAGCCTCTGTGCTCTGTTTGGATTTTTATCAAGCAAAACTCACTGGTGCTCAGGCTGACAATGGCAGCTTCAGAAGGTACATGGGTCTGTAGTCCACATGCCCTCAGTAACAGACAGTGATGTATTATTCTGATGTATTCTGATGTATTATTTTTATTGCATTGTATGAGCATGAGAGTGAGATTGAAGATTGTGGTTTTATAGGGCTTTCAGTGACATTTTGAGCTGTACTTACAACCTCTCACTCCCACGTAGCCTCCCCCATTAGCTGTCTCTGACTCACATGTGCTTGACCACGGTGTTGGATTGTACAGAGCGCACACGCTCTTGTGTCCCCTTGTGAGATGCTATCTAACATTAACCTGTGAGATCAGGTTCTGCCAAAGGGTTCTAACTAACACTACATACTCACATACTCCTTCCAAAGTTAGATTAGTTGTTAGTCATTAGCTTTTTAATAGGTTTTACCTAAATTTTAGAGATGGAAATGCAAGAATTGAGTTATTTTTGCCAGATTGATCTATGTCTAATAATAAATAATAAAATGAGTGAGAATAAAGACAAACGTTTAAACAGATCATACTATGAAGCATATAGGCAAGAATTAGGTTAAAGAAAATTATATGACAGCTTCACTGATATCATATGTTAACTTTAACTATGTTAAAATTTAAATTAAAAACTAAATGGACTGATGGGTTATATACTAAATTGATACACACGGTATCATTGTATCAAAGTAGAGGGGGAAAAGGAATTGCTCATGATTCAAACCAACCCACTTTATGTGTGAAACTTGACTATATGAGCATGTACACCTGCCAGTGAAACCGGCTCACTTTTCCCCCACTGCTGATGGAGGTGTCACAGTAGGCAGTATGTATGGAAAAACACTCAAAGAAAATGCACACTGAAAATTGCAGCAGTACAGATCTGGCATGTCAGCACCATAGATCCAGCTCTCTTTGGACCACAGAGCTCAAATCATAACATGTAGCAGATTGTGTTGTCCCAAGTAAGATTATGTTCATGTGAAATTTACTGAAATGGGAGTATACCGTATTGTAGTTGTCATGGGTTCAAGGATGTACTTGTCAAAGTCAGGGGTATTTTATTAGACAAAACAACAAACTGTTCCAGTGATAGACATCACAACCCACTATTATGCAATTTATGATGCTATTATTATCTTATCATTATTAGCTTCTATTACTGGTCACTTGAATTTAATGAGTGTAATCCAAACCTCAATAATTATACAACTGGGGGATGGGGAGAATATAAATAATTTCAGCTAAATGAAATCTAATCTCCTCTGTGACTGGGATGGGAATACAAAAAGCTACAATAATTATTTCATATACAGACCTTTATGGACATCTGAATAGTGGGCCTAATATTTAAATAATTAGATGATTAAAGTGTGTCTGTGGAATTTAATTTACAGTTTAAGGGGTCCCTGGTGGCAAAAAAATTTCATAACTTTTTTAGTAATAATGTAATTATTGCCAATTTAGACTGATAGAAGAGAATATTTTATTAATGCGGAAAGGTAAGTTTTCTGCGTGACAGCCATGACTCAAATATAGTATACCACAAATAAGAGTGAATAAAACCATACATATAAATAACTCCAAAGTATTTATAAACCTTTGTAAGATTTCTGTACAGATTAAAAGTAATAATGATCCTCTGTGCTTTAAAGCCTTTCCATTGCAAATTCAATATTCTTCACACTGGAAAAAAGCTTAAATTTATCATTAACCATTTTAAAACTCTCTGTAGTAATGTACAGTATAATGTATTCTAAAATTAGTGTACCAGGATAAAACAGTTACTACAGACGAATGAATGAATGGATGAGAGCCCTTAACTACCCAAAAAAGCTCCAGCAACCAGCAAGTTTTTTTTTTTCTTAATCTTACTCCTTTTCTTCATGCACACTGATATGTAATAAGATTTCACAATAAAATTATAAGTGTAAATGTGAGAGCTTATCCTTATTTGTAATTATATATTCTGTGTTTATCTGGTAACTCATAGGAATTGCCAGAGGACAATGAATCTTCTGGTGTTCCTACATTATATAGGGATTTTCCCTGCTCTCTGAGATCTGAGATAGTATGAAGTAAACACAAGTGGCCAAAGAGTCAGAAAATATGTAATTAAGCAAGGTTCAAGGAATATTATTTTCTACTACACTCTCTTCAGGGAATATAAAAGGCATAAAAAGAGCATACAATATTAAATATTTCTTTTGCTTCAGTAAAATAAGTTACATTTTGACCCAGATTAGGTTTAGCTTTACCAACCTGTAGGTATATCCCTAGGTCACATCTTTATCTGATATATGGAAATAGGGTGCTCTTGTAGTCATGTAGTTTATGTAAATTGTGAACCCTAGGATTTGTAACCTGATCTTGTAACTTCCTCATTCCACTGGAGAGGGATGAAACACACACCAAGCAGGTTTTTTAAGGTGTATCATCAAAGACTGGTGTGTGTGTGTGTGTGTGTGTGTGGGCTTGAAGCATGAAGGACTTGGGAGGAGCCTGACTGGAACTGATAAAGGTGATTATGAAGATGTTTTTGCCCTGGCAACATTCCAGGGCAGACATGTTATTCAAAACGTGCACCATAAACGTACAAAAGGTGCACAAAAATCAAATGTATGTCATTTGCAAGTCGGTTCATGTAATATGTGTAGCAGCCTCTTTTTTTTGTCTAATTCCTTCCTCTATCAGACATGTGTACAAGACAAGAATGCTGGAGATATATATATTTTTCCCCAATTATGTCCACATTAAATCATTCATGCAGTTTTCCTCTTTAAACCTAGACCAATAAATAAATATTTTATCACATTAGTCAACCTATGCAAATTCTTTAGTCAGGGTTCCTCATGCCTTATTGCCTTAATTGGCCTACACGTACACTGCAGATAATACAAACTGCTCATTCATCTAAATTGTGTAGGCAAAAGACAAGAAAGGAAATCCCAATGTGGTATCCTCTTCACCAATACACCCTAATGTGTCTTTGTCTTTGTGTTTGTGCACTGCACAAAGTTGAATTGTTTACTCTTTGTGGTTTGATCGACAGGATGTGTCGATTTTAAACTGCAAGTGTTCTTGATGAACGAAAAAAGGGTCATGTGTCACTTGTAGTGATATCTATTTAAAGAAAGGCGTTCTCACTTTTTTAAGGGCAAGAACCATATTACACAGAAAGTCTATACATATCATGACATATTTCTCTATAACCTCCATGTGATTGGTAATAGAACCTTGACAAAATAAGTGGTGGCAGCTCTGTGAATAAGGTTCTGTGCTAGTGGCTAGAAGGCTGTGAGTTCAAATCCAGCGCTGCCTGTGTTGGCTCAGCGGTTATTGCCTTCCTTGTCACAAGTCAATGTACTTGTAATGTAAATCATATCACCCCGTCAAGTTTGTACCATAAATACAATGATTTATCTTGAAATGATTTACCTATATTTACATACATGAAGAAACAGCTCCTTGTTCTGTGCGTCTGAAATAAAGTCATTCTCTTCACAACAACCCTTCAGGCAAGGCTTCTTAACAATTTATGCTTTTCTGTCTTGCCTTACCAAACAAGACCCGGTAATGTATGAAAGGCAGTCTAGGCTTTGGGATAATCTCTTAATCTAGACTAATCTAAAACCTAGAAAGGAAGAGATTGTGAGTGGGATTCACTAAACCACATATCCAAATATGCAGCACAGAACACTGGCAAATATAACATGTCGGATCCTGTTTCTGAGGTTTTGAGGAATGGGGTGTCTTAAAAGAACAATCACAGTCTGGAAGCCTGTACTGTCTCTAAATGAAGTTGTATTTGTCCATCCGAGTTTATACAAAGTTAAAAATGCTTGTCTTAAAAAAAATCCAGTAGAAAGAAAGAATTGTCTTTTTGAGTTACTGAGAACTGGTTTGTGGCTGCACAGAAATAAACCGGATAACCTACTACTATTCTGTCCATAAGAAAGGTCATTCTCTGATCAAGTCACTATAGTTAATTACAGCTGGAAATGGATTACCGTGAAACGTGTCATCAGGGGGAAAATGGCACAGACATCGTTGGTAATGTTAAAATGTCTAAAGAGCAGGTTAATATAAAGACTTCAGTAACAATCTTTCATATTTTGCCAAATCTGCAATGATTTACAAAAAGAAAGGGAAAACATATTCTTAAAACAATTGTGTTGTGTCTTCACCATTGAAAATATTCAGAAAGCAAAAGAAAAAAAACAAAAAAATGAACAACAAAAATGGAAACGATCTGTGACTGCTTCAAAATTACAAACAATCCAGAATTGCAAAAGAGGTTGAGCAAAATGGCTAACAAAAAGCCTCATGTGTTACATCACGTAACACTAGACACTGTCGTGCAGAATTTGTTGAAATAGAACAGTGTCAAACGCATTTGCTCATTAGAGTTTGTCAAACATGAGCACAAACAAGCTTATTTAGAAAAAAAAAAAAAGCTCTGCACTATAGACAGTTGATACATCATAGTAGCGTGTTGCAATGGCTTTTCTTATCGTAGATGTCAGAGTCATGAACAAAACAATGTGATGCCTTTGATAGCTAATACAAAGTCTGTTGGGCACAAAAAATAATCAATTAAAATCTCAACAACTAATATTTAATATTTTTATTGTATAAAAATACAAAAAAACAAAACATAGTTGACATCACTGTGAAGCTGAAACAAGCACAAATACACCACAATCAACATATTTTTTTCCAGTAAATGCTTGTAAAATATAAGTTGAGAATATCAGCATTATGTTCTAAAGTTATCACCTATTATATAACTATTTAATTATAGTGATTAACCCAACATTTTGAGAACTTTGGATAAAATGTGTGTTTAATATGACATAGCCATTACACAGGGTCTGAGGGTCCCTAAAAGTTCCAGAGAACAGATTTACTTCCTCACACTTGAGAAAGTACTGAGAGGTTTTCCAGAATTCCCAAAACATTTTTGTCAAAATCTATATACATGTTCATTAAAATCATTGCTGTCTTTTCTAAAATGACAGTGGTGCACAGTAATGGCTTTGGAGGCCATTAATAAGCTCATTGTTATAGTAAATTTTGCAGCAATTGCATAGAGGTTACCAGTTCTAGCTATTGTATCATCCATTATAACAATAAACTCAGTAACTCATCAGTGATGCAACTAAATTGCAAGGTCTAAAGATTATTTCAGGCAACATCCAGCAAAGCTATAAAAAAGAAAAACAAATATATTTTCAGTTACTCATACTCATATTGGTGTATATTAACACAACTTAAAACACAACTTTGAACTTTTCTTTTATTCACCAACAAATTGATTGTAGGACCAGCTGAGGGTATCGACCTGGGTTTCTTGGGCCATGTTGAGAGTATAGGATGGGTTCTGTGTGTTCCTCTGTCCTGATCCATTGGCTCCACTGCTGGCTGCATTTCTCATGGCTTCCTGGTTGCTGCTGTTGGTCACTGTATAGTTGAGAATGGGGTTGGATTGTTCATAGAAGGAGTAGTTTTCAGATTCCATCAGTGCCAATGTACTTTGCCCTTGAGGCTCTTGTTTTAAAAGATGACTTGTCTGAGGACCAACTAGGGTGCTAAAAATTTCACTTCCATTCTGACTATTTGGATATGTGTAATTTATCCCAATCATCCCTGGGTTTGCAGTCCCATTCTGTGTTCCTGATACTTGTGAGAAATCAAAGTTTGGCCAGATGCTTTCACCGACAGGCATGGCTTCCTTTCTGTGAAGGGGCTGCTGTGAATGCTGGACATTGTGCTCCAGCTGCTCCAGCTGAGGCTGGTTGGCAGATGCGCTTGAAGGGTTGAGAAAATCCAGGTCCATTGGATTCAGTAAGGGAAGGGAGTTTCCACTCTCCCCAGTGGAGGGAGGAATTGAGTTAACTGGGTTAACCTGTGACATACCCTCTCCATTACTGGCCCCAGGGTTGTTGCTGAAGTGAAGCGAAGCCCATTGACCATGATTGTATGATACTGGAGCTGGAGATGCTGAAGTGGATGGCATCATACGTTCGGGAGTATAGGAATTGTTGTACAGGTTTTGTTGATTGGACCTGGTCAGACCATGATGATGGGTCTTTACATAGGAATTCGGCTCTGTGGAAAACAATTCATACACAATAAGATACACAACGGAGAGTCATGCTTTATAACCATGAAATTATCTTATAATGTTGCTTCATATATTTCAGTTTCTTACCCCTTTTAATCCTTTGGTTTATCGTATGAAGTTGAGGTACTGCTTTTGGTCCCATAGGTCCAGATGGGAAACTGGGGAAGGACTTCATTAGATTCTCAATTTTACGCTTCTTTTCTCGACAGCCATATGGATCTGAAAAAAAAGAAAAACACACATTCTAAACATGCAACACCTATAAGATTGGACATCTAGGTTCAATGTACATAGTAAAGAAACTTTAATTATTATTAAGAAAATAATTAGTAATTATTAAGAGACTTTAATTATGATATAATTAATATTAATTATATATAATTTATATAATTAGATTAATACATTTTGTGTAAATTTGTACAGTCAAAGAATTGGCTGACATTCTGTATAATGTGTGACAAAATGAAGTCTTACCTTTGTCATCAGGCAGGTACCTAAACTCCATGGGTTCGCTCACTTCCTGGTCAGTGGGACGGCGCAGCTGCATGTGCACAGTGACAGGAGACGTGATGGAAGTGTCGCAATAGGCAGGTGTACGAAAAACAATGGCCACCTGCCTGTGCACATCTGCCTGGGAGAAGGAGCCTCTGGCCTCCCAGGTCTGGGTGAAGAAGCGCACTTCTATATCATCTAGTGTGATGAAGCAAGCATGGAAGGATGAGGTGAAAGACGGTTGTTACATGGCAGCATGAGGAATGCATGAGGTTATCGCTTTCAATTAATGACTTTTACAAGCATGCCAATAAATTGCAGTATAATGGAATGAATATAAAGAAGAAACCGACAGAAAATGTGGGAAGAGTCGAAACAAAGTGTGGATTGGTACATGAGTAAATAATTTTGAGTGTTAATAATCAATATAGTAAATGTTCTACCTTTCTGGACTTTGTCACAGAGCAGGAAGATCTCATCTCCACCCTTCACGCTGCCACTGTTTTTGTTGACACGGCAGATGCGCAGCTCAGCTGTATTTGGGGCACCTGCAGAACAGCCAGTGAGATCATCAGTTAAAAACTCCTGACACAAATGGTACACAAGGTCAAATTCCATTCCATGCTGAAGTGATCATGACAATGTCCTACTCCATTAAAATCTCAACCCATTACTGTGATAGCTCTGAAGGGTGTCATATTGTAATGGATTAAATACACAATACTATAATACTAGACTACACATTTTTCAAAAACAACGACTGTGTCACAGTCACTTAGAGTTATGTGAAGAAGTCTCGAGCTTTCTGCTATGAAAGGAAGTGAATAAATAATTAAATTAGTTAACAGACTGGCAGGTCCTGTTTTAGAATGTGAGGGTGGGGCTGTTTTGCACTTCCTCTTTAAGCGTTTTAAGTGTATTAAAGTATCTACTTTAGGGAAGTGTATGTCAGTAACAGTGGTTCATGCGCTATCAGTGACCACAGCAAAAATAATTTACCTCACTTGTAACTATACACACATAACGCTTTTTCCTTCGCTCTATCTTGCACTGGGTTACCCGATGTGAACCTGGCCTCTAAAGCCCTCTGAACAGTGGCTTCCGCTTACACACTGTACGTACACTACCTAGCAACTCAGGAAGTGCTAAATGGGGCCATATTCACTTCCTGTAAGGTTATAAGTCACACTAACAGCTCTGTGACATCTGTGAATTTGAACTCAATAAACTTTGCTGTGGATAAATCTCATAAATAAAGTACAATTATTCTGTGGTCAAAAATGCAAACAAAATCAAACCTCCAGTATACATACATATATTATATTTATATATTATATTTATATATACATATATAACAA
>JAOTRN010000041.1:16291592-16305820 GCA_028566695.1 Bagroides melapterus | reverse complement strand
CCACACCCCCGCAATTCAAAAAACTTTTTTTTTAGTCCCTGCTCCAAAAAACTTCTTTTGTAATATGTTCCCCCCCCCCCCCCCACTATAGATCTATTTCAAAATTAAAACACTTTATTTTCGGAGGAACTTGAAATTATGATCCATGTGCTCATTTCATCTCAGTTGGATTACTGTAATTCCCTGTATGTCGGCTTGCTCAGTCCACCATGTCTCAGTTGCAGATGGTCCAAACTCCAGCAGCCAGGCTGTAAACAGGAACAAAGAAAAAGGATCAAATTTCACCCATTCTTGCCTCATTGCATTGGCTCCTGATTAAATCTGGAGTTCATTGTAAGATTCTGCTGTTTGTCTATAAGGCCTACCCAAATGGCTCCTGACTACATCTGTGATCTTCTTCAGCCATATTCTAGGTCACTTAGATCATGTAGTGAACTTCTTTGATCTATTCTTTGTTCTTTGTAAATCTATGGCAGATTGTATTTTTTCTGTAGCTGACCCTAAGCTCTGGAACAATCTACCCTTTAACATTAGGGACTCTCCACCATTCAGTGTCTTTCAAACTAGTCTTAAATGTAGACTTATTTTATCAGTTTTATTAATATTGTTTAGTTAATTATTGTCTTTGGAAAATAGACTCTTATTTGTAACTCACTTTGTTTTAACAGTTTTAAATATGCTTGATAAATGAAGTTTAATTTGACTTTATTGGGCTAGAAAGAAAATACTGTATATTTTTGGAAATGAATTAAAATGGAATAATTTGAATGTCACCAGATTGAACTTTTAGGGGCCAATTTAAGTAAAGACATGATGGCCCAGCTGTGGACATCCCTGGACATTGACTGTGAGTCATTTCTCACAGGGTGTGCTATGCCTGATTTTATTCCCTTTTACAGCAAAGTTTGGAAATATTTCATAAATTACAGCTATGGCTATTTGAACATGACTGTTTGATAGTCTTCTTCTTTTTCAAGACATTTAAGCTCACTCCCCTATCTTCCCTTTATTCAGATAATCTGCTTTAAATAAATTAAATCCCACAACCTTTAAAATGAACATTTTCCTGATAAGGCTTATATTATGCATCGGTAATTTTATGTAAGAGTAATTTATCATTTGTGATGGATATTATTATAGGCTTTGATTCTAGGTAGAAGTAATGTCCACAATCAGATTTCAGATCACCTGAAATTAAATTGAACAATACTGAAAAATGCCTAGACTTACAGATGCAAATATCTATTTTTTATTGTTCAGCATTAATAAAATTTGTGTGCAATATTTGTGACAACAGTGTTTATTTATAACTCAACATATAAATTGTATAATAAGTTTCTGTACATTTTATTTAATCACACTTTTTCTCTCTAATTGGCCATGAAACAGAAAAGAAGAGAATTGTTGTTAGCTGGAAACTAAATGTCCACACTGCCATCTAGTGATCACTGCCTAAGAACAAGGCATGCATTTCGATTTCTAAAGTATTTTAAGTATTTAGTTATTTACTTAAAAATATATTTGTTAACAAAATGATTCTTCAATAATAATTATAATAATTATTCCACTTTTTTATTTTTTTTACAGAATATTTACTGTGCTCTGCAAGAGTTTTTTTTATTACAAATTTTGTTATTAATGTGTGACTTCTGCATTATAGAAAAAAGGTTACTAAAGAATACTTTTCTAACAAAAAATGTATATGCTAATAAAAATATTTAGATTATTAAAAATATTATTATGGATATAAATGCAGCATTTACAGGATTTTCAGTATGTAGACTATACTCAAGTCACTCAAACGCATTTCTATTAAAATAAGCTAATGTGTTTGATCCACAATTTGATTAAGAATTTTATGTCCCTATCAGTCTGTATTTATCTGGACAGAAAAGTGGAGTACAGAGTCTAAGAACCTTGTGTCAGAGTTCAGCTTGAATAGTAATAGTATTTGACTGTGCTGTATTTCCCCTAATTACAGTTTTAACAGAAATCCAAGCAGTTACATCATCATCCAAGCAGTTCTTGTGAAGAGAAGATGCTTCTTCCTTATTTTACCTCAGATGTATGCTGCATCAGTATGCTCTTCTTTTCTTGGTTTACCCTTGAGTTTTCTTCTTTTTTCTTCTTCCTTTTTTCTTCCTTTCTTTCTTTTGGGAGTGATCTTAGGAAGTTTCCTGTAGATCCCTTGATATAACTCTGAACTTCTTTGAGACATCTTTCAAATGATTCAGACAGCTCCTAGACTAAATTTGGTAGGACGCACTGAAATGGGAGCTTCGTAGTTGAAATATGTTGACGTATGAAATGATGTAAGATGGATGGTATTTTACATAAAGGAAGGAATGATGTTTGTATTGGTTATGCTATGTAGAATATGACCTTGTAGAATTACAGTACGTACAATTTAATTGTATATTGTAAAATTGTTTCATTTTATTTCAAGATATCAGATTATACAATAATGAATATACAATCCACAGTTAAAAGAAGAAACAGTTCAATTGGACAGTGAGAACAACAGACAGAATCAGTGTGTTACAGTCCACAGAACATTAAAGCTAACTGTATAAACAAATATTTATATAAAATATCAGGATTGTTAGCAAATTTTAGATAACCAGCTAGAATAACATTGTCTACTGTTGCTTAGCTTTACCTCCAGTTTATATCTGTTGTACTTACCCTATACTTGGAGCATATAGAGGTACTCTATGAAATGTGGTCAACAAAACAAAGGCTCATACTTAAAAATGACATGAAACCATTCTTGTACTGAAACTTTGGATATCAACTTATATTGACATTTCTCATACTGTTTTCTGTTAATCCTTCTAAGGCTGAATATCTTTTCTTGTTTTGTTTTATTTCAGAGTTAGTCCTTTCATACACAGCACACACATTATAAAAATATTTAAGTTTAAAATATAAAAATATTATATTTCTAATAAATGTATTTATATTTATATATAATGTATATATATTTAGATAAAATAGATATTAATTGAAATATAATAAATACTAGACAATAGAAAAATGGTCAAATCTAATTCTAAAAAATATAAATTTTAGATCTACTATCAGTTACTATTATTTATTATCTTTTTTTTTTAAAAAAACCAAAGATACAAAAATACAAACATAACGTGTCTTTCAGCGAAGCTAACTCATTAAAAAAAAATCTAAAGCAAGTTAAGATGAAAGGAACAAATATGCTGTTAACATTTAAAATTAGTCAAGAATGTTGTGGAGCGCCATCGCGTGTTTAATAACTGTACTGCATTTAATTTGGAAATTTTGATGATTTTATCCGCATTTATGTCTATTCGTAAATTTGATTAATTACTAGTGCATGGCTGGATTCATCGTGCTGGGAACCAGCGATGTTTCAGGTATCAGCTGGATTTCTGGCGGATTCGGTCATACTGTTGTCCGGATCGTTGAGATAGACACAACAAAGGTTGTTGTCTTTGGTTGACTGCCGGAGTTGTTTTGACATGGTCTGGTTAATAACTGTTTCTAGCAGAGCTGCAACAATATTGCAAATTCTTGCATCAGTGTTGTCTATTGTTTTTACGAAGTGCGCCCATACTATTACTAAGACTTTGCTCTTGTTATTACATTTACATTTAGCATGTGTTGTTCATTTAGCATCTGCTTAGAGGCCTAAGTGATGCAGAAGCCAATTCTAATTGTTCAGTATGCTGACAGCCATATAAGCACCGCAAAGTTTAGCCAATCAACTGACCAGATACAAGTACGAGAAAGAGAGAGGGACTGAGAGAGATGGTCCCAGATCACTCAGCCAAACTGGAAATGATGCAATATTTCAAGTCTAAGAAAGATAACTTGCAATAAAGAGCAAAAGCCTACAGAGTAAGAAAAACATTATATTTTATTTTTCTATTATATGTTTTTGAATTTAAATTATCTCCTGGTATATTTCCTATATATTACGGGTTAATTTGTGTTGCGCAAAAACATTATTGTATGAATGAAGAGACCGTTGCATTTTGTTATTTCTTTTTTTTTTTTTTAAATAAATATAGTTCATAGATATTCGTTCATGTTGCACATAAAGAGATTTGATAAAATGGTTAGACAACGTAACTAATGTATATGGTCTGTCAGCTGGGATCGAAATAATTAATCGGAAAATTCCTTTCAAATATTTGCTTCATCGTGTACTTTAAAGAAGAATTGTATTGAAATAATTTAGTTTTGCAGGTAATAGCCTCAGTCTGAACGAATGTGTCGAATGTTTTCCACGAACTGTTTTTAAGCTGCCCATTTTATGTTGTTAAATGTTGTATTTTTTGTATAGTGTGCACTTGCTCACGTTTGGTTTGAACAGCGGAAGCGCTGCCTGAATTCGGAGTGGAAGTGGCGCTATCCATGGTACTGAATCACTGACCGGATCTCACACTCACTTCCAGCACACTATTACCCAAGATCCTTTTGATGAAAAATAGTCAGGAGCCATTTAATTAAAAAAAACAAAAAAAAAAACAAAACAACTAAATTACATTGAAATAAGGGCTAGAATACTGCTTGAACCAGAAAACCTGGGAATAGTTTTTAGTTGGAAGGAAATATTTTTTATGTTTATTTTAATTCTTAGTAGACATATATATAGTTGTTACAGCACGCATATTAATATTTGCATTAAATATTTTTGGAAACAGTTTATTGATAGATTAAAATAAAAAATTTATTTTGCAATAGCATTATCAAAACACACAAAAAAACAGCTTAATAACAGCAACAACAACAACAACAACAACAACAACAACAACAATAATAATAATAATAATAATAATAATAATAATCATCATCATAATCATCATAATAATAATAATAATGCATAGGTAATAGACTAAGCAGTAAAAGTGTCCTTTTGTGCTTTAAGCAGTGCAGTTCATCTTTAGAATAAGATCACATTTGGTTTAGAATAGGAAGGCTATCTCTAATAAATCTCTTGTTATAGAGAATTGGTCTGCTCTTTAGTATTTAGTAGTAAGTGAAAATGGTATCTGTGGTCAGCAAATACTAAAAATAAGAGTAGGCTACCTAGAAATGTTTTTTTTAATCGTCAGACGATATAAATGTTTTTATCCCCAGTGTATGCGACAGATTTTTATACGAGGACAGTATTACTCTGCGATTGTCAGTACCGTGAACGTGCTAATGCACTGCTGTGGATCCACACACTGTGTTACTTTAGTATGGCTGAGATCAAAATTGAAAAAAAAAAAAAAAAATGAGGATGCCTCTTGTCATAATACATTTAGACACTAGAGGGGGCATGGATCACGACTGATCCATATTATAACACAACATATCAAATCCGTTTCATTTTTCATCAGCCATTGAAATTCTATACAGCCAACTAAAATTACACTTACGTGGACGTCGTGAAATATATAGATTTGATTGGATTTTATTTTATTTTTTTCTTCTATTATTTTTAATAATAATATTTAATCAATCAATCAATCAATCAATCATTTTTGGGGTATTCAATCTAAAACAAATCCGACGAAAACAAAGTATAAAGCAAGCCTTCACAGTGGGCCCACAGACAAACACCAGAGTCCCGAGTGTACCGTCTTGGTCTCCATATCCGTCATCATAACTATCGTTTAGTGTAACATTAACAATTACAGCAAATAACCATGGGCATGTATTAGCTTGTACATTATATTTTTGAGTGCAGGACAGAGAGTAAATGTCAAAACAAACTATTATTTTTAAATTCCTAAAAGTAAAAAAAAAAAAAAAATTCCATAACATAACATAATACAAAGAGAACGATAAAACGCATTTTGCATTTTGTTCCTCTACTTTCTCGCTCTCTGTCTGTCTCTCTGTTTGTCTTTTTCCGTCCATACCTTCCCATCTATCTTTCTGTCTTTCATTCCACAGACACACCGTTGATATTTTTTTCAAATATAACAACCAGTGCTCACTTTTTATATATATAAATATATATTTTCCACAGACCTCTAATCCCTTTGATTAGATCTAATACCTGCCAAAACCCAGATGGCATGCCCACACATCGCTCCCCGTGATAATGCCATTGTGGAATCTACCTATTAATATTAATTTTCAGTCTCCGCAAATGTCTGAACTGCTAAGGCTTGAAATTTCTTCAAAAAGCCATGGCATGACTTACTAGGGATTTTTAAAGATAATTCCTATTCCACCTCTTTTTCCTCCCTTTGAAGTGAGAATCATATTCACTATTTTGGCTTAAGGTGGTTAAAAGGTTTCCATTTTCTGCTCACGGTCTAAAACGAGCACCATATAGAATTTCACGTTTTCATGATTTTCACGTCTCCCATTTAGCTCACAGGATATTTGTAGACCTTTTATCTTAATACATAGTCTGCTTAATTCCTATGCTACTGAAAATAGAACTATTAAGGTATTTGTCACGGGTTTACAAGCTGCTAAAGGTAGGCCTAATCACCATCTTCAGCACACTGAATCCCGAAATTAAAATGGTGTCGTGTTCAGGACAACCATCAAGGCCTTGTTACTTTAAATGTGTCAGTTGGTTTAAATTCACTATCTCACTCTTTAAGTCTGCTCGATATATTGTGTTCAAGACCGGCCACAAACACACTAAAGAGCTCAGATACACAAGGCATTTGTTTATAAAGGGATATAAATACGCATTTATCTAATAAATGTCTGCTCTTCCGCGAAAACGGCATCGGCTTGCATGAACTAATAAATTTGTCAGAGATGTTACATGTACACAGTCATTTGTACGAGAAAATTGATGGCAAGAAATGTGAAAGCATATGATATTTTGCCAGCCTTACCCAACTCTAAATACAGTTAGAATCGAAATAAAGTAACTGCTCTTTGTAAACAATAATGTTGGTTATAAACAAACATACAATCAAAATCAATCAATCAATCAATCAATCAATCAAACAATCAGTCAATCAGTCAATCAATCAATCAATCAATCATGCCTTTGCTCATGATATAAGAATGTATAAGAATGCATGAGCATTACACGTTGCACATTGCACAATGCACAAGACAGAGAAGTACATTAAAACGTAAACTTGTTTAAACAACAATAACAACAACAACAACAACAATAATAATAACAACAATAATAACAACAAAAATAATTGTTGTTATTATTATTATTATTATTATTATTATTATTATTATTATTATTATTATTATTATTATTATCTAAACCATGTGGGAACAACGTACACTTATAACCTATAGACTACCCCAGTTTAACCAATCATATACTACTAAAACTTTACAATCATATCGCTAATTAGGCTCCTCCCCTAGTTAAAGATGAATTAGTTCTTTTAATAGCAGGATAAGCTGGGCCAACATTTATGCGCCGTTTACTATTCAGTAACGGCATTACTTGATTGCTGACCTGTGAAGTGTAATAAAAGATAAATGAGCTCTGCCGCTTTAGAATCTAACGAACTGGAATGACTAAGCATGCTATTTCATCGATTATATATGGAGTTGCTTCAAGATGAGTTGCCATTCCCGACCGCAAATCCAGCTCCGTTTTTTTAACACAATGTTTGTAGCATAGTCTCACGACACACGAAAATGGGTGGTTTCTGTGAAATACTTATTTTAAACAATGCCCAAAACACGGAATTGTTAGCCGTGGGAATTCATCGGACATATATGCTAAAAAATTATTTATTGTTTAATTAGTTAATTTTGTTTACATAGTCCATACACAACTTATATAACCGTTGGACATATACCTATCCATTCAATTTACATCAGATAGACATATGTAGGTCATGCTCGAACAAAACACGCCTGTGGGTTACATCGCTGAATGTTCATTGAATGTGAATGAGCAGTAAATGGTATGAATTTTACTGAAAGGTAGTCTTAGGTTTGAGGGTGCATATGAAATGTGCACGTGAAAAAAAACCGCAACATGATCAGAATGCACAAAAGGCATGCAACTTAACCTGTACGCGTGTAGGTGTCGAAACTTTTGATTGGAGTATTAATTGATCCGTCCCTTTTGTATTTGACCGCATATTGTGTCAGAATTTAATGAAAAGTAAATCTAAGTGGACCTTTAGACTAATCTTGTCATGAAAGTTGGAAGTTGCTGTAAATTTCGCTTCTGGCTGCAGCAGTTGACATTTTACGCTCAGGGCCCGTTGAATTGAGCTTTAAGTGTTTATTTATAAGCACCGGCCATTCATCTTATTCATCTCTCTCTCTCTCTCTCTCTCTCTCTCTCTGTGTCTCTCTGACACCCAACACACACACACACACACACACACACTCACACACACACACACACACACACACACACACTATTAACGTCTAGAATGAAAGCGGCAGCTCTGAAGTGTGTCTGTCCGCGCGAGACGGATATTCCAGTATATTTACCGTCGGCTAGCTGATGTGTGATGGGATCAGTCGCACTGTCGTTTACATATTGAGATTCCTCTTTCCCGTGCGGGATTTGTCTGTTCGTACCCTCTCCAAATCCCCGCAGGAGGTGTAGCGGTTGATTTACTTTGATCAGTGGTCGCAGCATATGAGCTGTGGGTTCGCGTGAGAAGGAAGTATAATATAAACACTCGATGTTTTTAATTACCACTGCTGACTGCATGTGTAAGACGAAACGAAGTGCGCAATATCAGCTATAATAATAATATATGAAAAGCACAACATATACCGAGGTTAAAACACTGTAAAACTATATAGTGCGATTTTGCTAAACTCGATATCAGGTGTTAAAAACCCATCAGTTCGGTTTAATGCAGCACTTTTGTTTCAAATCGATGCAATATGCATTTTGCAATTCCCGTGCGACTTTGCATTATTGCACATTTAATCGGAATCGTTAAAACACACTCGTGATGGGGACGCTAAATACACCAAACGACTACTTGTTTCTGAACACGCATCGCAAAGCGCTCAAGGTAGCCAATGGTCAGACCATAAAGTCTACTGTATTTAAGCTTTATACAGTCCGTGGGTCAGACAGAGATGTGTTTCGTCTTCATTGCGCAAAGTACTGAGCGCCAGTCATACTCAGAAAGCTTACAGAAACAAAGTCGTCTAATGTGGTCGATGCCGACAGACCATCACACCACTCCAACAGAAGATCATTGCAGTTGGGTAATGCACACGAGTAGCCAACATGAGAATCATTAATGTAACATTAAACGGAAGTTCTTAGTCTGCCCTGCTCGGTTTTGCACGACAAATTCATACCCATCGATATGTTGGATATACAGGCAGAATTTCTTAAAGTCTTAAAGAATACACGCCTTTATCTATTTTGCGCATTTTTCAAAGTTAACTTCGGTCCACATATCACTTGGTGAGCATGACCTGTCTATCTTGCGTGACGAAGGTCTTATCCAAACCCCGTGACACTTTCGGATGGGGCTTGACACTTATTGCTGCAGTAGATAACGCAAAGCTACCGCGCGCGCCGATCGATATTCGTCGAAAACGGAAGACACCATACATAACCTGTAAAACATTTTCACTCACTCACTGGCCACACATTATCTCGGAGATTCCCCTTCCAGCGCAGGTCCTTTGCTTTCTCAGAATCACCTAGTTATTTCTCCCCTTCCCCTGCAGACTGTCCTCGGTTATTCGTTTCCGTGATTCTCTCTGTCGCGCGCTCGCTTTAGTCTACTCATACTTGAGCTACTTCAGCATAGATGCGTGTCTCTCTCTTCCTCCCACCTCGTATGGAAGCCTTTTTAGTCATCGCCTTTGTAATACGCTCTTTACGTATCATTATTTAGAAAGCTTTGGCGCTGTTTTGAGCATCTTATAACCAAAATCCGCGCGGAGTTGAAAAGCTTACATGAACCCCCACTCCCCCTCCCTCTTCTCCAGTTCTGTCTTGACCCGAACACATCTGAAACTTATTACGGCGGCCCCCCTTTTTAGTGGGCTGCTCCCGTGATATATTCGTCACTGTGTTGTGTGTTTTAAAACTTTGCTTGTGTAGTATTTGTAGTATGCCCCACCTACAACGTTCTCAAAAAACCCTCACTTCGCTGACGCTTTATTTACCAGGCAATATTTTGGAGGGCTTCCTGGAGCGCATGTCTGGGTCATAACACGCCCTTTCGACATCTCGCCGTTTGCGCTGAACCTGTCTGTCCTGTTGGCGCTTACAGTTTTATTTTGGTGTACGTCTAAGTGTTCTTTCCATTTGAAGAAAGTGCACAGTCTGGTGCACTTTATCCAGAGCAGGAGCTGAACGCATGTTTCGGCTGCACCGTACCTACTCAGTAGCCCCGATCGGTGTCCACTGAAGCCGTTTATATTAAAGGTTTCTCTCCCCCCTCCCCTTGCATATCGCATGTCCAGCCCCCCCATGTCCATTGGCTTTTCGTGGTCTGTGTGCCTACGTCCACCCCCTGCACACACACACACACACACACACACACACAGACACACACACACACAATGCGCACGCTGCTTTCATTAAACACCTCTCACTCTCTCTCTCTCCCCCTCTCTCTCTCCCTCTCTCTCTCTCGCCTCTTGTCCGGCCCCCTGATCTCTCTGTCCATTGGCTTCTCCGGGTCTATTTTTCATGTCCAGCCCCTAATGAGTGTCCATTGGTTTTGTTATTTCCACTCCCTCCTCCCACTCCCCGGTTTTGCCCTGCCCATGTTTTGTATGTCTGTGTCCATCCATCTCCTGACGTTCAAGTTCGCAGGGACGTCACGTCCGCACTTGAACTTGCAGCTCAGGGGGGCTTTTGCCATTTTTTTCATCTCTCTCTCCCTCTCTCTCTCTTTTCAAAAAAAAGCCATGACGGCTATCCCACTATCTATCTTCCCCGCGCCATCTTTGCATTATTTCTAATTTATTTTGGATGTCAAAGGCATTGATGAAGATATTTTCTCTGGAGTCTCCCCGCTAACCCGGCTCTCCCGATGTGAACCGAGCTGAAAGCCGTCGCCAACCACCATGTCTCGCCGCAAGCAAGGCAAACCCCAGCACTTAAGCAAACGGGATTTTTCGCGTAAGTATACTCTATGTGTTGTGCACGTCTTGTGCACCTTCATCTTTTCTTGGTCCGGTGTTGTAATATTCCGTAAAGAAGGAAAAAACCCGTAACGGAGAGCGTGACACTGCGAAGGCACACCGGACGGCGGACAGCGCAGATCGCGGTCAAGTGGACTTCACCGAGGAGCGCAGCGAGCCTTTCCATTGACCAGATTACCTTTACGCGTAGTTTTTTCTGTTCAAAGTCAGAATAAAACTTTCGACAAAATGCTGCTTTGTTGAAATTTGGAAAGTTTATAGCGCTAATTTCTTTGCACGCACGTGCCACGGTCTCTCCGGCCACCTAAGAGGCGTTAAGGTATCGGACTATGGTAGGTACGCATGCTTCGGTTTGACTGTTGCGACTCTGTCGTAGGGCTGATTTAGAGTGACTACTGGCAGAATTTCCCCTCCTCGCGCGCCGTTTTTGGAAGATTTTCAAAAAAAGTGGAAGTGCATTTTGATTGGGAAAAAAATATCTCGTGTCTGTCTGTTTACAAGCGCCGCGTGTACCGTAAGAAGCAGCGCTGGAGCCGGGAGGAAAGACGCTCGCTTGCATTTAAGAATCTACACGTATATCAGACACAATTTCATCGTCCCAACCTATAATTACGCGTTTTTATTACTAAAGATGAAGCAGGGCAGATATTGTTCAGAAAGTAGAGATTCTGTGGATTAACCCGAGTTAATATTGAGCTTTTAGTGAAAGCAACAGGAATACGACCATATTCGCACATAATTTCTACCTGCTTGATTAGAACGCACTATCTATAAAAGTAGTAACATAGTGTAGTTCTATCTTATTTTAATTAGTTACCTCTTGTTTTACCTGGTCACCTTAAGGCAACGCGACATTGCACAGTAATTTCAACTATTTTAATAGATCTCCCAAGGAACACCATTTTAGACTTATGAAAACGCCACTATGTTTTGTAAGATCGCGTGTTTTTTGCCGTTATAGTAGAGCACAAAAAGTGCACACTGATAAATAATCCGTCGCACAAAGTTCTATATTTTATAACAGAGCCATAAACAAGCTCGGGACTGTGGAGCTTATGGAAAAACGCCAGGACTGAGTTTTCAGACGGCACCGAGCTCCAAGAAGTGTTACACTACCTTTAAGGATAAACATGCTTGATACAAATCCGCGTTGTTGTAACATCGTAACGTATCGTGTAACGTTATTGGGTTTCCACACACACACACACACACACACACACACACACACACACACACACACACACACGCACACGCACACGCACACGCACACACACACACACACACACACACACACACACGCTGGCTTGCAGCGGCGTCCCGTAGCTGCTCCGTAGTGTCTCAATGATCGGTGTGCGTATGTGTGTGTGACACCCGTCGCTAGGAGGCACACTACGATCACAAACTGGAAATGAACTTGAACCTGAGCAATTTTACCGCCACCTCTATCTACATATTTAACGATAGCATAGAGGTAGAGGTATTATAGACACCTTTGAGCGCTTAAAAAAAATCGATCGGTTTCTCCTCCTGGACCTATGCGTGCTTTGGTCTGTTTCGCAAACTGCACAAAAACTATAAAACTACAATCTAATGGCAAACATGCATACACAGCATACGCTTTCATTTAAATGAACAAACCTAATCAGCGTTTAAGACTGACTTTAAACGCAATTTGCATTGTCTACAACAAATTCCGTGTTATAACTTCTTAACAACTTTTAGAGAGTAAGACACGTTCCTCTTGTTTTTAAACAGAGCCATAAGTAACAAACACATTAACCATTCATCACTTTATTCGCGCTTGTATTCGTGATCAATAGTAAAAAAATCTAAATCATTTAAACGCATATATTTACTGACATTTTGCAGACTGCAGTGAGATTTTTTTAATGGGGTGGAATTAATAGCACTTAAAGGTAAATTGCGTAATAGTGCTTTGTGTTTTCAGACAATTATATTCCATATCCGGCATACACTCTGGTCAGTTTAATCGCTTTTAAACTGCTCATATAGTCGTTTACATTTTTTAAGGGTGTTTAGATTTTCACTCAGTGTTACATCATTTTTAATACAGAAAAGGAGATAAGACAGTGGCGTTGGTTTATTTAGTTATTGAAAACAGGAGAGCAATATAATGAAGAGTGAAGTGAACGCATTTATCTTATATTTCTATTTATTGCACACGATTCCTACAAAAACATGATGGCCTGCATCAATTAACCTATATATCTATACTGCATAAATATAGCACCAACTGTATTTATAGATTTATTTCTAGAATTACATTGGACGGAACTGTGCATTCAAGTCTGCTAGGAAAAACGAGAATAACTTTTTAGGGAAAAAGAAGTAAACGCAATTTCTTTTTGCATAAACAACTTGATCTGTCGATTTATCGTGGAACGAAGAGACAAAGGTTCGTGTTAATCAACCCAGGAACCCAGACCTCTGGGTTTTGTTGAATAACCTAAGATCTGAAGCAGCAGTCTGTGGCCACATCGCGTTTTTTTCCGCGCTTTAGCTTTCGGAGGTTGTGATGGAGGTTGCGATCACTGCACATTTTACCCCCTTTCTGTGCAACTTGGGGTGAAAGTTAAATTAATTCACGAATTCCGAACACTTTAAAATAATTTAAAAAAAAAAATGTTGTTTCTGTATTTTCTAAACAAACAAACAAACAAACAAACAAACAAACAAACAAACAACAACAACAACAATATTATTATTATTGTTATTATTATTGCTATTATTATTGTTATTATTATTGTTATTATTATTGTTATTATTAACAATAATAATAAAATAATAATAACAATAATAATAGCAATAATAATAACAATAATAATAATAATAATAATAATAATAATAATAATACTTGTTTCAGGGTGGTTTGAAGTTTACTTAAAGTGTGATTCTAGCAGCTTTGTAAGTGGTGAAAATGCCTCCTGTAACATCCATGAAAATTGTGGGAGAGAAATACATTAGTCTGTCCAAGATATTGCATTAGCTTGCTGGTAAAACTTTTTCCAAATTGTGGTACAGCAAATATACTTAATATAACAGATGTATTTAAATTACTGTGTGAATAATAATAATAATAATAATAATAATAATAATAATAATAATAATAATAATAATAATAATAATAATAATAAACTTGT